>CM041638.1:49852896-49985125 GCA_023333625.1 Bothriochloa decipiens | reverse complement strand
TTCTACATGACACTTCACCACTCAGGGTTTTTGAGAAAAATTTTGTAACTCGGATTTTTTTCAGGTTGTTACAGACTTTAAAGATTCGAACCCTCGCCAGAAGATAACTCGATATTTACCCGCATTTAATTTCTCGATCCATTTAATTTGTCTTAAGCATATTTACTTTACAGCATTGCATTATAAAAATTCTACGCACCATATAAATAATTTTTCCGGTGTGTAACAACCCGTTAAAAATATTTATTGTGGTGGCAAAAAAATATTTTAGTCCATACATTTATATATATTTATATATCATAGTTCATTCTCAATCTTAAATTTCTGCATTATATTTATATATAATTATATATTTGGTGCATGGTGGGCCCACCACCATGGGTCCCACATGTCATAGACCTCACCTCCACCATCTTCTCTTTTCCACCGTCCAAATCCACCATCTCTTCTCTTTTCTAGACTTAACCAGGAAGCAAGGTGAGTAGGGAAAAATCTCAGCCAAGGAGGAGCTAGGAGGTGGGCGACCGCCCCCACCAATTGGGCGCCCACCCATGCACCTCCTCCCCTATAAAAACCCTTCCTCCCTTCACTTCTAGGCAGCACAAGCATTCAAAATTTGTAGCTAGCAAGGGTACTCTTGACTTCGAGTATTCCTGGGAGAGTTTGAGAGAGGAGAGACTAGGAAGACTAGAGAAGAGAGTGATAAGCAAGGATGTGAGCAAGAGCTCAAGAGCTACTGTAAAGGAGGGGTGGTGCTGCAACAATCTCATAGAAAATTAGTGGAGATGTTGTCCAAATAGGGATTAAGAATTTTAAAATTTGGGGGAGGTTCTGTCAAAATCCAACTACAAACTAGAATTAATCTTGGAAGAACGACTAACCTCTGGACCACTGACTCTAGACGGTTAACCACTAAATCTTAACTAACACCTTGCACTAGTATTGTTTGTAAGAATTTTTGCAGGATAAAGAAGTGGGCCAAGGGAGTTGTTGGAATGGTCAAGAACATCAGGACAAGGAGAGCATCCTGTCAAGCTTCATCAAGGGCTGGCTCCTCCTCTAGTCATCCCCCAGCCGGCATCTTCTTCTGCACCCAGAGATCCTCCTCAAAGCATCTCATCTTGGCCTGAGAGACTCTCGGGAGAAAGCCATCTACAAGAAGCTCAAGGACAGGAGCTACGCACACATGCTGGTCCTCGATGAAACACTTCTGTACGAGGCAGGTATGGCTGACGAACTTGACACCATTTTTTAGTTTGTTGGTTGGACTTCTTTTGCAAACATCACTGAGTTAGGGTCAAGGCTCTTGACCATAGAATTTCTTTGCACCCTCCCACTCACAGACTCAGGAGTCTATTTTAGGCTCTTCACCCAAGATTTCTACCTCACCTGGAGAAACCTTAGTGATCCCCTTAGATGCACCCATGGGCATAGAACGAGACTTAGGTGATTACGACACACATAGGTTTTGGACCGACATTTCACCCCACACTTAGGTTCCTACACAAATGGTTGGGTACGGCTTTCTTTCCCCATGATGACACAAGCAAGGTTAGACTAGTGGACTTTAGCTGTAAAGAAAGTTAAGCTATCACCTGTTCGTGCTTTATTCGATCACTGATCGGGTGTCCCCAGCTATAGGGTAGGGGACGTATCCATTTGCTCTATTTTCACCTGCATAGTCATGAATCTGACCATGATAAATGGTGCCTCTCTTGAGTTCATAGAAGAGCATAGAGATATATATGGTTATGAACATTTTAGTCATGCTCACTTAGTGAAGAGGATAAGAGGTGATCTGTTCATGATGTATGGTGAGGCCACACTCCGGTTACCTAAGCCGGAGATGGCTTTGTATTCTATCCAATCTTTCCATGTTGAGCTGCAGGCAACGCCAGTCAATGTGAGGGCACCTCAGAGGACAACCTGTGAGAGATTCGCACGTCAGCACGAGCTAGTTTGGCATGGAGCTGATCTTACTGGCAGGCACGCCAACACCACATGTTGAACCCAGGGGTGTACCCTCACTACTATCCAACCCAACCACCCTATGGGTACTACCAGCCGCCACCATTTGTCCCCATAGGAGAGGGAACTTCAGGCAGAGGACCAAGGTATTCATTTGATGCCTTTGGTATGAGGACAGAAGAAGAAGAACCGCACCAGGACTTCGAGCAAGGATGCAGGTCTGATGCCGCTGGGTTTCACAATACCCAGCAGCATTATGATGAACAACTGGCATTCCAGCACCGCACCGACACCTCCCTTGCTCTCAATGAGCAGCAGTGGACAGTGGACTGATCAGTGCTGGTGGAACCAAGACACCATGCGGACCCTGGGCATCATCCAGGAGGGACAAGACCAAACCAAAAGCACCCTCAAGGACATCTTCATGTTCCTGCAGATCCCAAAATGACCAACCGCACCAAGAACCAGCTTGGGGGAGGACCCCCGTTATCGAGGTAAGTTTTCTCTCCCTCTATTTCAGTTTGTTTCTTTTCTTTATTTTCGTATTTAAAAATCAGAAAACCCAAAAAAACTAAATAAATATTTGTTATTTAATTTATCGAGCTTGTTGTTTAAATTTTTGCTTAATTTATTGTTTGCTGTTTAGTTTGCTGTTCAAGTTTTAAGTTTGTCTAAAAATAAAAACCAAAACAAAAAGAATGTGTAATATAAGTTTGCTTTAATTTTTAGTTAAGTTTGCTATAAATAAAATATGTAGACTTGAAGTATGCATGATGGAAATGATGAATAGTTATTATGCTGTAATTTTTTTCAAATACCTAGTTTTAAACTTGAGTTCTCCCAAGGATTGGATACACTGTTTGATAACTGAATTTACTGTACACTTTAAACCTGTGGGAGCATATGCTTAAGCTAAGTTTAGGTAGTTGACGGACATGATATGATATAGTCTGAGTTGCTGTTTATTATGTTCCTAGTGCCACTAAATTCTGAAGATTTGTTTGTGAAAGTTTAAAATGTTTCATGATGAGTTCCTTATATAACAGAGTGCATAAATTCCTACCACAGCTATAATTGAATATTTATTAGAATAGGAAGTCTTCACATATTATAGGGCTTATGTTTGCTCGAGGTGTGTTGACCCTAGAGACTCACGGTATCACACACTCATGTTCACCCCTTGCTTCTTCTACTCTGGAAGTACGCACCACATATATATTCCACCTTCACCTATTCAAAAATGTTCCACTCTTACACTGAGAGTGAACCCTAAAAATATTTCCCCTGTTCATTTGCTAGCTAATTACCTCAAGTTCAATGCTCCAAGTTTCATCCTTCATTCCTTTACAAAGTTTTATTTGCAAAGAATTTTTGGACTGTAAAAATAATTGGACAAAAGTCCTATAAAAAAAGAGAGAGAAAGAAGAAAAGAAAGATTTATGAGCCCCTATTTTTCATTTGTTCTCCAAGTTTAGAGTTAGAGGAATCATTTTTCAAATAAAGAAGCATTAGAATTTTATATGTCCATCTCATGTAGCTGTTTGCTCAGGGATGAGCAAAAGGTAAGCTTGGGGGAGTTTGTTGACGGTTGTTAACCATCAATTTTATATGTCAACTAAAGAGAGAAAAGGAGGCATAAAATGAACATCACCATAGACTTAGGGCTTTCACTGACAATTTCCACTAGTTTTGGTGAATGTCTGTTTCTACAGGGGGTTATCAGGAAATACCTAAGGAGACCCACATGTCAGATTTACATAGAGAGAAATAACCCTACATGTAAAAAAGAACAATCTAGAAGACTCGGCAAGGCAGCACCCTGAAGGGGAGGGCCCACCTACTAGGTGGCTGGGTGGCCGCCCACCCCCTTGGGTGCCCACCCTTGCACCTCCACCAATGAGGTGCAGGCTCGCAGATCTTACCTCCACCGACCTTGAGGAGCAATCCTAGCCATCTATTTAGGTCAGTTTGATCCAAGGGCTATGAAGCATCCTAGGGGGCTATATAATCAGGGCCCCTGGCCCTTGGAGAAACCCGAATTCATTCTCTAATTCATTTGAGAATTGAGAAGCAGAGGTAGCCATCAACAGAGCCAGGGTTTAGAGTTCTCTCCACCAGAGAATTAGAATAGCTACTCCAATTCTTCAAGTTCTACAAAGGTTTAGACTATATAGAGGAAGAGTCGGGCACTTGTGCTTGGAATTTTGGATCTCCATCATCAAGAATTGGTATTGTCTTGTATCTCTTCTTGTGACTTTATTCTAATATCATTATGTTTCTATTTATTATGTTCCTAGTTTATTCTAGTTCTATATTTGATATGGTTATAATTGATAATGAGTTTATATATATGTTTGCAAAGCGCTTAGCTCTCTTTGCGGGAGGGTTAGGTGGTAGATTTCATGTAAGCATGGTGCTTAGATGTCATTTACCTGCAAATGCACCCTATTGGCTGGGTGGTGTGGTAGATCGCGGAAGTCACAATTTCGTTGAGTCCTTTGTATTCCATCCCCCGTTGATAGGACTAGCAGAACCAAAGTTGCGTAGGAAGTCCTGCTATGTCTTGGCTTTTTATAGCAATGATCCTTATACATAGATGAAGAGTCTTTTGTTCTATATATGATAGTGTAGCATTAGAGTAGATGAATGACTTATTAGATTAGAACCTACCTAGAAATTCTATCTCTTGAACTAATCAGACGTCAACCTACCTTTGTGATGAGTAGTCTGTCTCTAATCTCTGCGTGATTTATTCCCTGAGATTTATAATTCATATTATTTATCTATCATGGTTTACCCCCTGCCAAAGTAGGTGAATGTGCAATCAATCACTCATAAGTAGTCATGTTTTGCATGTTTATCTCATTGTTTAAGTCCTTAGTTCTTTTCCTTGAGCTAAATATAAATAACGATACCTAGAATACTTCCCGGTGAAGTGCTGCAATGGTATTTAATCTATACGCTTGCGGATCCTATATTTATTTTATTTGAGGACCAGTTTTTATACCAACACTTCTGGCGCCATGCTAGGGATGACAACTTAGCTTAAGTTGTGTTAGAAGTGTCAACAGCCGCGCCAATTCTGCCCACCGCCACCGCCACCAAGGGGGCCTACACCTCCCCCTAGGGTGTCGCCCAATGGGATCAAGGAAGAAGGATGCATGATCCCCGACCTCCTCCCCAACAGAGGCAGCTGAACCAGAATCAGGTGAGGCCGCAGCAACCACCGCCCTAGGCCTAGCGTCCTCAACCTCAACAGCGGCAGCAGCGGCGCAATCCTCCACAGGGGCGTGCGTAAGGTAACCAGCAGCCTGACCCTCCATTTAGGATCGACCCCAGATACAGAAACATGACCTGTTACAATTGTGGGGAGCCGGTTCACTTTGTTGGTGCCTGTTCTAAACCTAAAGTGTGCTTTATCTGTGGGATCCCGAGACATCATATGGATATTTGTCCGATGTGGAAATCTGACCACCCTATTGCATCATTTGTGGGTAGTTCCAGCCCTGATTTGGGTTTCTACCACCTGGAGGTGCCAAGTAAGGAGTCTACCCAGTGGTTAGACATCAACAACTGTGGTGTGGTGAAGGTTAAGTCAGGCCAGATCTCTCTTGCTGAACTAGAGGTGGAGTTGTCTAAAATTTACAGCAGGGAATGGCCATGGCAGATTAGGGAGCTGGAAACTGGCAGTTTTCTGGTGAGGTTCCCACCAAACAAGAAGGTCAGCAAAATCAAGAATTATCCTTCATTCAACCTGAGGAAAGAGGGTGTGTAAGTGGAAGTCCTAGAGTGGATTGGTGATCTCCAACCCTACTGTAGCCTGCAGGAAGTGTGGGTGCAGCTAAGAGCTATCCCTCCCAAATACTGTCACTGGAAGGGTTTTGCCCAAATTGCTTCTACCTTTGGTATTGTGATGGATGTTGATTGGTCTGCAATCTTTAAATCTTTTTATGAAATGGTGAGAGTCAAGGTGGTTGTCAGGGATATTAAGAAGATCCCAAGAGAAAGAATATTTGAGATGAACCAAGATCTGTTTGTGGTTGAAATCCAAGTGGAAGAAGAAGCTGATAACACTGGATAGAAAAAGGATGGAAATGATGATGATAATGGTGGTGGAGGTGATGATAACCCTCAAGGTAATGAAGAGGACTTGGATGACTTGTATGATACTGATAAAGAGGAGGATGTGAGGAAAGATGCAGGAAATGGTAGCTCTGGGGGGCAGTAAAACCTAGACACCAAGGGCCAGCTCCTCAAACAACAATGGACACACATTAGTTAGCCAGCCCAAGCCCAATGAAGTGGTTATAGATCAGGAGGAATTGATGAAAGAATTGCTAAGCACACCTGTGGGGAATTGATTCCTCAGAACAATAGGGTGGTGGCTGAATCAGTGGAGAGCATTATGATAGAGAAAGAGGGAAGGAGATGGGGGGCACATCTTTGAAGAAGGGCAACCTGGTAGATCAGGAGGGTGGAAAAGAGGGATGGCCTGTGTCCTTCCCTTTGAAGGGAAGTTTCCACCAGACCTGGAACAAGGGTAAACAACTTTTAGGAGTTGTCCAGTTGACTAGCACTGACTGCATCACCCTTGAGGGTTGTGTAGGGTCCATGAGTTTTCAGACTCCAATGAATACTATAAATTCTTGCTCTGAGGGAAGTGGGCTGGAGAACAATCTTTTTAAGCTGATGAATGAAGAGTCTCATTACTCCAAATGGGAAGAATTCAGAAGGATGGCTACTCAAGATACTATCACTGATGAATGCTCATCTCTACTAATGAGGATGGAGCTAGAGATGTCTAAGGGGGAAGAGGAGTTAGAGGACATTGATATGCTGGGAGCAGAGTTAGAAGATGTACCTCACTCAAGTACTGATAAGCTGACAGAGGAAGAGAAAGCAACTGAGGCAGAGGTGAAATTATTCAACAAAAATTAGAAGAAGAGAACTAAATGGGGACCTCATTTGAGGATTCCCAGGCTAAGGAGAGGGGATGATGATGGGAGAACCATGATGCAGAAAGCTCAGGGTCGCCAGAAAGAAAAAAAATTGGAAAAAGGTAACAGTTACATTACCTCCTTTGCTTCTAAAAGCAATACGTCTTTACTTGAGGTGGCTAGAAATGTTAACATTTCTATAGGCACCAATAGGGATACTGAGAATGATAAAATTGAAAAGCTAAAAGCTAAAGAGCGTAATGATAGATTACAATTTAAGGTAGATAACCCTGAGGTTACTTTACCTGCTAGCCTTGATGATGTGTTAGGTGTTCATAATTTTCCTGCTTTGGGCAGTGGATTGGTTACTCCTTTGAAGGAGCCTTTTGCTGAAAAAAGTTCATGGTTGAAAATTGCTCCTAAAAGCAAAAAGAGAAGGGGATTAAATAGTGTCAATGATAGGAGCAGTATGGAACATAGAGGCCTCAACAAGGTTGGGAGGCTTAAATGCTTAACTGATTTTGTTTGGGATAATAAGTTGGATTTTGTCAGCATTCAAGAAACTAAAAAAGAAGACTTCACTTTTTCCTTCCTTAATAGTATTCATAATGACTTTGTATGGAATTATCTTCCTGCTGAAGGTACTGCTGGACGTATCCTAACTGGTTTTGATGCTAGGAAATTTGATGTGACTACTTGGCAGATAGGAAGCTATTCCTTAGCTGGCATGATTAGGAATTGTACTGATAATTTTGTGTGGAGACTGATCTCTGTTTATGGGTCACCCGATGAGGAGGGAAAGGAGGAGTTTATTGCTGAGCTAAGTTCCCTCCTAGATAACTGGGAAGGACCTACTATCATTGGGGGTGATTCCAACCTAGTATGTAATGCTAGGGAGAAAAACAATGGGGTGGTTAACCACAGATGGACTGATTTGTTTATGGATTGGATCAATAGGTTTGGCTTAATAGAGTTGAAGCCTTCAACTAGGTTCTTTACTTGGACTAACAATGAGGACCCGTCAGTTTTAGCTGCTATTGATAAATTCTTTTGCAGCACCAATTTTGGGCTTAAGTACCCTTTAGCCTATGTGACGGCTAAGTCCAGGGGCTCTAGTGACCATGTGCCTCTTGTTCTTGATATGGGTATTGATAAGTGTAAGAAACCTAATATCTATAGATTTGAGAAATGGTGGCTAAGCCAACCAGACTTTAAAGACTTAGTCAGGAAGATCTAGGATACCCCCTTTGCGTACTCAGATCCCTTGGATGTCTGGCAGTTTAAGGTCAGGCTCCTGAGGAAAAAGACAAAAGGATGGGCAATTAATGTTAATTCCTACCTCAAAAGAGTCAAAAAAGACCTCCTTGAGGAGCAACACAAGTTGGATGTGAAAATGGAAAGGGTAGGACTATCTGTTGGGGAAAAGTAGAGGATGAAGACAATCATTGAGGAGCTTGAGGGTATTTGGAAGATGGAGGAGATCAAGGCCAAACAGAGATCGAGGGACAAAGAGGTTAAAGAAGGTGATAGGAATACAACTTATTTCTAGGCGGTGGCTAATCAAAGAAATAGGAAGAAAAGAATTGCTGGCCTTGAGGGACCAGATGGGTGGATAGAGGATAATAAAGGCATGCTTGAACTTGTAGTCTCTTATTATAAGTCCTTATTTGGTGAGGAAGAGAGTAATGGAGTTCTGATGGGAGGAGAATTTCTAGAAGATGGAGGAGAAGGTGACTGAGGCTGAAAATGAGCTCTTAGAAGCTCCCTTAACTGAGAAGGAGTTGAAGGATGCTGTTTTTGGGTCCTATGCAGAGGGGGGCACCAGGACCTGATGGTTTCTCTTTTCTATTCTACCAAGTCTTTTGGGAGGTGATTAAGGCTGACCTTATGAACCTAGTTAGAGCTTTTGAGGCTAGATCTCTAAACCTAGATAAACTGAACTACACCATTATCACTCTCATTCCTAAAGAACCTAAGGCTAAACATCTTAAGAATTTTAGACCTATCAGCTTGATTAATTGTAGCTTTAAGATTTTCTCCAAAATTTTGAACAACAGGCTTGTCCAGGTGGCCAATAGGCTTATTGCTTCTAATCAGACTGCCTTCATTAAAGGTAGATTTATTTTAGAGAGTGTGGTAGCTGCTCATGAAATTATTCATGAGGTTCATAGGCAGAACCAGGAAGGAGTGATCCTAAAGTTGGATTACGAAAAAGCTTACGATAGAGTAAGCTAGTCCTTTTTAGAGGACATGCTGGCATGCTGGCTAAGAGAGGTTTTAGAAACAAATGGAGGGGTTGGCTTAAACAGGTAGTGGGGGGGTCTCTTTGTGTGAGAATCAATGATGAGAATAGTTCCTTCTTTAAAGTAGGAAAAGGGTTGAGGCAAGGAGATCCGTTATCACCTCTCCTTTTTTAACTTAGTAGCGGATGTGTTCTCTAGGATGCCGATGAAAGCTGCAAATCAAGGGCTCATTAATGGGCTACTTCCTCAGGTTGTAGAGGGTGGGATCATCAGCCTTTAGTATGTTGATGACACTCTCCTCTTTTTAGATAATGATCTAGAAAAGGCTAGCAACTTGAAATGGCTACTGGTTTGCTTTGAGCAAATTTCAGGCATGAAGATTAATTATGACAAAAGTGACCTCCTTACTCTTTGGTTAGAGGAGGATCAAGCAAACAATTTTGCTAAAGTGTTCTATTGTAAGAAGTCTGAGTTTCCTATAAGTACCTAGGAGTACCTTTACACTATACAAAATTGTCTAGAGAAGACCTTCAACCAGTGATTGACAAGATTATTAAGAGGATAGCTAGTTGGAGAGGCAGACTCCTGTCTTATGCAGGTAGGCTGACCTTGCTCAAAGCTTGCTTAGCAAGCATCCCCATTTACTTGTTATCCATTATTAAGTTTCCTGGATGGGCTATTGATATGATGAACACCCATATGGGTCATTTTCTCTGGAATAATACTGAAGATAAGCACAAGTATCATCTAGCCAATTGGCAGTTGGTATCTCAGAAAAAAGAGATGGGTGGCCTGGGGGTGCCTGATATGAGGAGTCTAAACCTGGCTTTATTTGCTTCTTGGATCTTTATACACCATCTGAACAAAAATGCTATTTGGGTCAACATTGTCAAGTCCAAATATAAAGTGGACAAACCTAACCTGTTCTGTTGTCTAGAAAATGGGGCTTCTCCTTTTTGGAAAGGAGTGCTCTGGGCTGCTCAAGCAGCTCACTTTGGGGTTAAATGGGTGGTTGATAATGGTAAAAGGGTCAGGTTTTGGGAGGATCAATGGATTGGGAATACCAGCTTAGCTATTATTTTCTGGCCACTATATGTTACCAATAAGCAGCAAGGCAAGACTGTATATGACGTATGGGATGGTCAAGAGCTTAAACTCTCCTTTAGAAGGGATGTAACTGAAGCACAAATGGATCTCTGGTTCGAGTTATGTAGCTTAATTGAAAATATCACTTTAAGTGATGATGAAGATCAAATTATGTGGGCTTATTCCTCTAAAGGAAGATATTCTGTGCCGTCCTTATATGCTGTGGTCAACTGTAGAGGGGTTTTCCCCATCCATGTACAGGCAGTGTGGAAACTGATGATTCCATCAAGGGTACAATTTTTTCTTTGGCAGGTGTCTCAAAATAAGATCCTCACTTGAAACAATTTACATAAGAGGAGGGCACTTAATGGAATGATCTCTCTTGTTTGTTCTGTAGCGATGATGAGTCCATTATGCATCTTTTGTTTGAGTGTTGTATTGCGGCGGAGGTTTGGAAACAAATTGCTTTGCTCTTTAGACATTGGGAGCACCTATGTTTTTGTTGCCAGATTTTGGGTGGCCGGCAAAAATCACTTAATCACTAATATTGTCTCTTCTGTTGTTTGTTGGACTATCTGTTTGTTGGACTATCTGGAAACTGCGTAACGAGTTGTGTTTTCAGGGAGTGGTGTGGATGGGAATGAAGATGGTGTTCGTCAGGATCTCAAAGGTGTTGTGGGGGTGGCTACCGTTGTACAAGGAAGAAACTGGGAGGCGGCTGGAGGAGCTGATCGCCCAGCTGGAGGAATTCTGCAAGCGTCTGCCTCAAATCGAGTGGAGGACAACGGCGTCGTCATCACAGTCGGATCAATTGGATGCGCCTTCTACAAGGGTCAGGGTTGATTCGGCTTCTAGGCCGTGTAATGCTCTAAGTGAGCCATGAGGAGTTTTCAGTTGTTGCTTCGCGCTTAAGCGCTCAGACCACCAGAACCTTGGATGATGTTGCTTTTGAAATAAAAACAGGAGAAACCTTTTGTCTAAAAAAAATAACCAGTTTAAGTTTGACACACGGTGGACGGTGGACACATGCCAACAACTAACAAAGCCACTTTGATCAGTACTGCTCCAAGCACGTGCCGTCCGGGTAAACAGATCAGTGACTGGTTAGTCATTGTTGTAATGACGGTGGTTGTGCCCTCCGTTTTGGGACTGATCAATCGGTGTGGCGCTCCCAGTCTTCAGCAGGGCAGCAGCTTTGTCTGTGGGCTGTCCGGCGCTGCTTAGTGCTTACTGCATACGTGCTCCCCACTGAGGATCGATATAGCTTATGCCTTGCAGATACACATGAGACTAACCATTTTCTGCAGTTTGTACCTAGAATTTTCATGATGAAGGGTAAAGGCTCTGTCTAGTGACTCTAGTATCTCTAGTTAATAATAGTAAGATGATACATTATCATTTTATTTATGTCCACTAACGGTAAAATGCATGGTGCTTTTCACAAGAAAATAGCACATAAAGTTAGTTAATTAGGAAGAGAAAATAAACGTGCATTCATTCTGAAATTGAGCACCACAAAGTAATTACAACGCTATGCAGCAGTATATACTACTGGAGTACTATTAAACTAGTACATGGATGATTAGTGCCCTACTAGACCGTCCCCGCCTAGCAGTTTATTTAGACTTTCAAACATTGATAGCATCTCTGGTGCTTGTACTCAGAAAGAAGTAGCTCGACGAATGCCACCTCTCATGGCCTGAAGAAAGCCGGGTGCGGGCGACCGGTGCCCTGGTAGGAGGTGTTCCTGAGGTGCTCAGGAGCCTCCTCAAACGAGTGCCTCCTCGCCAGCGAGAGGATCTTCTTGTCGGCGGCGATGAAATAGGCCATCCCAGCGACTGTGGAGATGATGAGTGCCTGGCCTGTGGGGTTGATGTTGGCCTTGGCCCACGGCAGCATCCTCACGCTCGCCAGCTGAAGAACCGCAGCAAAACGATAAGTTAGAGGCGTATAGATAGAGTTGTTGTTTTGCGATTACGCGTGAGCCGGCCTGCATCTCGTCTCATGAAAACACAGCTGAAATTTCTGGTGAAAACTTACGGTGGGAATCGCGGAGGCGATGGTTGCCACGGCTGCCGCCTTGGCTCCGGTAAGAGTGGCCTCTGCAGACATAAAGAGAAGCGTCAGTCAAGTCAGTGGCGCTTCAAGGAGGCTTTGTTTGAGGTCAATGCACGTACCTCGCGAGCAGCGCTTGGCGAGGGCAAGCTTCTGGTCCAGGGATGCACGGCTCACCGTCGGCATCTGTCGGGTCTCTGCGGTTGCAGCCTCGGACTTGCAATAGCAAAGGAAGGCTAGTGAGAAGGAAGCAGCTTTGCTAGCTAGCAGTGAGTGGCAGGAACTGATGAAAGCACAAGGAGTGAGTGAGGATGAGGACGATGGATGTGTTGCCTGACGCAGGGGAGGCCGAGGATTTATAGGCTGCGTCAGGAGCCCAAACCATTGGCGGACGGGGGAGAAAACGGCTGGCTGGCGGGCGGACATGGTTTTGGTCCTATTGCCTATTGGAGCTCATGTATGTCCATGGTATGGCCAGCCGACTGGCCGGTGGAGTGCAGAGGATTGCGTTCTGTTTTCAGGATAGATGCCGTTGCCATGTTCACGGTTCACCTCCTCCTCGTCGACAGCACGGGACCATGCTTCCTTATCCACTCATGATTCCTGGCTTGCAGAAAACAGACGTCTCGCTTGACACCATGTGCATCGGACTAACTTCACCACCTTTCCGGTCGATCGATCCTCGTGAAACTAGCTAGCTAGATCAGGCCATCAGAGGGTTAGCTTAGAGTTAAGCCTAACCACGTGCAGGTCAAGGTTACAGAAACCCAACCCAGGGATGTGGGTTGCTACTAGCTTGGGCAGTTCGGCATCTGTGTGCTACTCGAAAAAGGTCCACAGAGTTGCCAACCACACTCAGCTACTGTGAGTCTGTGATGAGTTTGACACGTTAATGGGAGGACTGGGAGCTACGCGGGCACGCGTGGTACAGGGGCTTTAGACACTGCTGCGTGCATGGGCAGACAAAAATTTAGTTGTCAGTCCAAACATTTGGCAACCGTGCACGTAGTTTTAAGTTTTTATTTATTGTTTTTCGTGGTCACCGGCGGCGTGGCGCTCCCAGTTTTCGGCAGGCAGGCAGGCAGAGGGCATCTCGAAACCGCAGAGAGCTGACGCCCGTCGCGGACTCTTGGGTCCCACACAAACACGGCCTGATATCTCCTATAGGCTCCACGCCTGGAAAACACGGGAAGATGTCGGTCAGTTAGTGACGCCGCTAACATCCGAACAACCCAGTGTCAGGTCGACGCCGAATCTATGCAAGCAAAAATGCAACACACACTGCATTTCCGTTGATTTACTATATATACTAGCAATTCCGTCTTGAAATTTGACTAGTAGCAACATGGACCTTGAAACGTTGTATTGCATTGACTAATTAATTAAAGACGTCTCAACTTTGTGGTTACGTGCGGGATCCCAAATGTTCGTCGTCCCTGACTGATGAGTAAACAGATGTATCATGTATGTACATGGTGCTGATACGTATGCGCGTTAGTCCACTATAGTACACTTTTTACTTGTACTAGACTAGACTAGATAGATACGTACTGCTACTTTTGGTGCCGCTGATACTACCACGTAACTCGATATCCGGTCAAATCACGATCTGTCCAACCAGGAATCACAAGTATAATCCTGTGTCTCTATAACCACAGTTTTGTGATTGTGACGACTGACGACGACAAAGCTTGAGCTGCTGCTTTCCTATACTCCATCCAGTTCACCAACATATCATATCATCCACAACACGCCTAGCTAAAGCCCCCACCAAAAGGCAGTGTGGCCAGCAACTTTATTTGACCGTGCTCGGCTGCTGGGTTTCCTCAAAACCGTGGCTGCAATGCAAGCTCCCATCACTACTGCTGTGCCGTCGATGCCTGCAGCCTCCTGGCCCTGGCTCAACAACTGCACTTCGACGGACACGCATGCACGCTAACAGAAAGTACTCTACTATTATATGTATGTCTAGTAATTGTGCCATTGTAGTTTACCTTGTGTTTGCAGTGCTCTACATAATAAGCATATATAATTACTGAGGATAGCTTATCTCTTGTGCAGACACATGAAGTACTATTTTCTGCAGAGGTTTCTGATGAGCAGAGGTTACATATTTCATTAGAGACAAATTATGATGGTTTTGTACAACCTTTTTACCGCGTCTCGTGAGGATTGTACTCTAAATGTTCTTCAATTTTCTATCGTTAGTAATAGTAAGATTGTATTTAGTAACAGTGAGATAGTACATATCAATTTTCTATTCTGCAAAGGCAATATATATGGCCATTGGCCGTATCTCGGTACGAAGATGATTTTTTTCACAAGAAAATAGCATAAAAAAATCTGGATAATTAGGAACAGAGATTAAATTTTCATTCATTCTGCAGCTAAACACCACAAAGTAATTACAACACCATATACTACTGGAGTACTATTACTGGTACATCATTGATCAGTGCGGTACTGAGCGTCAGCCTAGCAGTCTATTCAGACATCGATAGCATCTCTGGTGCTTGCTGTGCTGACAAGAAGTAGCTCGACGAATGCCTCGTCTCATGGCCTGAAGAACGCCGGGTGCAGGCGACCGGTGCCCTGGAAAGAGGTGTTCCTGAGGTGCTCAGGAGCCTCCTCAAACGAGTGGCGCCTCGCTAGTGAGAGTATCTTCTTGTCGGCAGCAATGAAGTAGGCCATCCCAGCAACTGTGGAGATGATGAGTGCCTGGCCGGTGGGGTTTATGTTGGCCTTCGCCCAGGGCAGCATCCTCACGCTCGCCAGCTGAACAACAGAGGTAGCAAAACGATAAGTGTGAGCAAGCCTGCATCTCTCAGGAAAAAAAAAAGAAACTGAAATTTGTGATGAAAACTCACGGTGGGAATCGCGGAGGCAATAGTTGCCACGGCTGCCGCCTTAGCTCCGGCAAGAGTGGCCTCTGCAGACATACAGACAAGTGTCAGTCAGAGTCAGTGTACATTGTTACGCAGCTCTTTGTTTGTGCATACACATACCTAGCGAGCAGCGCTTGGCAAGGGCAAGCTTCTGGTCAAGGGATGCACGGCTCACCGTCGACATCTGATAGTGAATGGCACGCACTGAATGACTGAAAGCACAAGAAGTGAGTGATTTATAGGAGGCATCAGGGACCCAAACGAACGGCGGATGGGGGAGAAACGGCGGGCTGGCGCGGACCTGGTTTTGGAGCTCATGTGTGTCAGTGTGTGGGTGTGGGTGTGGGTGTGGCCGACTAGCCGGTGCAGTGCAGGGGACGGGGATTGCAGTTTTGCCGTCCACCTCGTCGTTCTTGGTACCAGGGACCCACGCTTCCCTATCCACACTGCTAGCCGAGTCCTGAGCTGCAGACAGACGTCACTTGACACCATGTGCACTGGAGACAGACTTCACCGGCCTTGGATTGGTGATCGATTGATCCTCGTGAAACTAGTTAGCTAGATCAGGCCATGAAGGGTTAGCTTATAATTAAGCCTAACCACCTGAACTTGAACGAAGGTTACACAGAAAACACAACACAACAGGGACTGAACATAGTGCTCTGCTGTGATGTGGCCATGTGGGTTACTAGTAGCTTCGGCAGTTCGGCATCTGTGTGCTACTCGAAAAAAGGTTGGAAAAGAAAAGAGTCGTAAGTTGACGACCACAACCGCTACTGTGATGAGTTTGACACGTAATGGGAGCCACGGCACACGCGTGACACAGGCCTTTGACACTGCTGTATGCAGGCAGGCAGCACGCGCAGACCAAAATTCAGTCCAAACATTTGGCAATAGCGCACATAAGCTTTTTATTAACAAACAAGTGCTGTAACTACGGTGAATCCGATCCGTGGTTTGGTGTGTGTGTGATTCGCGGTGGCTGTGCCCTCAGTTTTTGTGGTGGCCGCTCCCAGTTTTCGGCAGACGTGACTGGGGACTGCTGAATCTACAAACTGTACAAGATGGAGATACATTCCAAAACATCACTGCTATAAGAGATCAACTTCAATCACAGTTGTTCATGGCAGCGATCACACTGATGGCTTGGATAATTTGGATAGCCAGAAATGAAATCATCTTCAAAAACAATCAGCTCTCACTCCAGGAATGCAGAGGACTATTCTTCAAAGAGCTACGGCTGGTTTCCCTACGGGTCAAAAGCAGCCTAACACTAGAGTTTCAACAATGGTGCCAAAATCTGTGATAGACTGCCTCCTGCACCTGATTTTCTTCACAACCTTCTTTGTATCTTAATTTCATGTTCTGAACTTGTACCCTCTTTATTTGTACCTTTAAACTCTTTCATGATTCAATAACAATAAATTCCTGCAGGGGCTCTTTGCCCCTCCAGATCAGTCAGACGTGACGCCCGTCGCGGACACTTGGGTCCCACACAAACACGGCCACGGGAAAAGGTCGGTCGTTAGCTCGAGAAACCGATACACTGTGTTAGGGCGTGTTTGGTTCTTGTTTTCAGAGGAACCTGGCCCGTATCCTACCTAGAGCCAGGCGGGTTGAGCGCATGCAATCATAGCTTGATTGGTTAGCTGTAGTTGGAGAAGATGGCTCGTTGCAGATTTTGTTTGGTTGGCAGGCTCCATCGTACCAGGCTTATTATGTTGTTAAAATTTTATATTATTTCTCTTGAGTATCTTATAATGTCCTTAAAAAAAATCAAAACTAGAAAGTTGCTGATCTTATCGAGATTTACAATTTGTATATAAAAATCATCTTCATCCGAGTTCTATTTTTTTTTTAAAAGTTCGGTCTTGTTAGCCCGATAAAACAATACTATCACACCAATCTTTTCTATGCTGGAAACATTGCCAAATATGGCAGATCTTGATGTGCCGCATGCGTTGGCGCAACATTAGCATGACCGAAGCATTATTATCTGGGTTAACTCCACTTTAGGACCTCCAACTATCTGTTTGCACCAAAATGTGGACCGGTGGACGTGAAGGTGAAGCTTCTCGGAGAAAACACTACTGGAATCGGCTAAGTGCTGATGATAGCCGAATTTTGGGGAATCGGCTAAATCGGTGCAGATCGGCTAAAACAGAATCGGTTATCTGGAGGATCTGCAGGCCACGTCGACTCCGATCCGGTTAGGAAGTGACGGTGCATCAACCGCGCGGGACTCTACAGGACGGAATAGTAGGGCCCAAGTTTTCTAGATTAGGCGGTTTTCGAATCTTCGAGTCATTTTCCTTATTTGCAAGTCGTATTAGGTTAGGACTTAATCAAAGCCCAGGGTATAAATATGCAAGCTCCGGCACCTTGTAAACTCTCTCGACATTCAATACAATCTTTTTGGCTCCGGCCATGAAACCCTTAGTTCTAGGATCTCGGCGAGTTTCTTCATCAAGCTAGGCTGCATCGGGTCATCCGGCCTCTGGTTTGCTGTAAGTACCATCATGGCTTATATTTATGTTAGATAGGGCTGGTTCGACCTCCTATTTTACATTGATATGGCCAAAGGGCTTGTGTTTATGCTTGATTTGGCTGGTTCGACCTCTCATCTATGCATCAACACTTGCTGACAGTTTATGTTATCGTTTGATAGGGCCGGTTCGACCTCCTATTGTATGCGTTAGCATAGGCTAGTTATCGGCTCTATTAGGCTTGGCAACCTAGTAAATTCATTAAGTTACCCATGGTCAGTTGCCGGCTCTATTAGGCTTGGCAACCTAGTAGATTCATTAAGTTACCAATTTTGTTAGTTTTTATTATTTATTTTATTACAACAACATTATTGCCCGACCAAGATTGGTAGATTTGGCTTATAGCTTTTTAGATTTGATTGTCATCAATGCTCGTTATGCTTATTCCTTTGTTTTGATTATCGGCCTCATGATTGCATTAGCTAGACCCTATCAATCTTGTTCGTGACATGTAGCGCGTTCTAGGGTATGGGTAGTCTTACGATAGCTCATTCTGTCTTGAAGCTGTTCATGCACTAGTTCGTTCTCATGTCGGTATCGGCAAAAATAGCCGATTCACCAGAGGTTCTACCCATGACATTGTGTACATGTATCTGTTTAAAGCTAGTTAGTTTGTTGAGCTTGCTTAGTAGATCTGTTAGTTTTAATCTAGATTATTGCACACATGTAGGATTTCTTTATATATTGTATCGAATAGATTAGATCAGCTAATGGTTTTTCTCCTTTCAAGTATACTTGGATAGCCGATTTAGCTAGTTCTTTACTGTTTATAGCATGTATCATGAATGGTTTATGCTTTCTCTTGTCCTAATTATTTGTACCATGCCATGATCGACCGCTTTATCCATGCATGTTAATTTATCAAGTTTATTTATAAATGCATGTTGGATGTTGACTCTCTAGTCAATGTCCTGATTAGATTGGCTATTTAGCCACATATGAGGAATTGTCTGGAATCACACCGGCAGGTTCCATAATTTGACTATTCTTTTCCTCCTTGTTAATTTTAGGGTCAAATTGACTAGCACGCCTCGGACTCGATCAACCGGATCAACTGCTAGAGAAAGTCGCGAGGATCGGAGAGGCGTTCACGCTCTGGTCTGTCTGGCTTGTGAGAGAACAGTTGGCGTGAAGAGTCACATTTTTACGCCAACACTCTTTTTGGCACGCCCAGTGGGACACACAATCGTCAACGATGGCTCCAACAAATCCATCTGACCTAACGTCAACAACATCCTCAATGTCACGATGGAAGAACTCGACGTAGAGCAGAAACAAGCAATCGAGAAGGCTACTGAACAACTGGTGCAAAAGTGCTTGTCTTGCTTTGGAAGAGTGTGTGGCGGCAAGGTAGTTTTGAAGCAATCATTGCCTAGAATCTTGATGGAAGGAGAGACTGTCGCAGGAGATGACGCAGACAGGGAGTTTTTGATAGAGCATTTGAATAAGTAAATACATGAAGCTATTGCAAATCATCAATCATACTTTCTAAACACGTTTGGCAACATCATGAAAGATATCTTTGCTGGCTTTCCTGTCGATCAAGTTGGCCCCGCTTATTTTAATCTGAACACAGCATCAGGTTCTGGTGATGGTGCACAAAATCCTTCCAAAACAAATGTGGCGTCAACTTCCAATGGAGGTGTAAATGGTAGTGCTGCTCCTCATGCACAACAGCCGAAGGGTGGTCCTCCACCTAATTTTGGTACAACTACAACTGTACCACCTTCGGCTCAAAAAATAGTTCCCTCAGTTGATGGAATCAAAAGAAGCGTGCATTATCATGTGAATCAAGCTTTGGGAGGAGAAGTTGCTCAATCCCAGGAAGGAGATGATGAACCACTAGCCGGTTTTGCAAATGTGTCAAGTTACAATCATTGGGCAATGCCTGCTTGCCTGAGCATTAGAGGACCTGCTGATCCTAATGACCAACTGGTTAAGAAGCTTGCTGAGGTGATGAGAAGGAATTTGGCATGAAGAGGAGTCACTCTAGATCATACAACATGTCGTATCGTGAGTGGTACAACCGACTGGAGCTTTCACGCAATTATAGAATTCCATAATTCTCCAAGTTTACCGGGGAAGATAACACCAACACGATGGAGCACATAAGCAAGTATTTGGCTCAGTTAGGTGATGTTGCAGGTGAAGATCATAAAGTCAAATTCTTTGCCTTATCACTGTCAGGACCAGCTTCACTTGGTACTCATCCTTGCCGAGAAACTCTATCAATACTTGGGATGAGCTAGAAAGCAAGTTCCATGCTTACTTCTTCAATGGGACTATTGAAAAGGACATTGATGATCTGACCAGCATAAGGATGAAGAATAATGAGTCGGGTCTTGATTTCATTCAGAGATTTAGGCAAACGAAGAGCCTGTGCTTTTCATTGAACCTGTCTGACAGCTAGTTAGTAAAATTAGCTATCCAAGGCATGCAACCATATTTGAAGGAGAAGCTTGTTGGCATGCACTTTGATAATCTCGGAGCACTTGCACAAAGGGTGGCTATAGTTTCTAAATATGCATATCCACCACACCAGTAGAACTGTTTTCAGAAGGCAGCCCATATGGCTGATTATTACAAGTCTTTGATTCAGTACGGTTCAGATGGAGAAGCAGAAGAAGTTGATGCTATTGAGTGGAATCTTGGCAAGAAGTGTGTCATCGACCATCCTTGGGGCAGATCACAAGAGAGGTTTAATTTTGATACTTCAAAGGCTGATAAAATATTTGATTACTTGCTGAGCAAGGGTCACATCAAGGTGTTACATGAGCCACTCAGTTCTGAAGAGGTGAAGGGGAAGAAGTATTGTAAGGCTCACAACTCTACTACCCACTCCACCAATGAGTGCAATGTGTTTAGGAAGCAAATCTAGAAAGCCATTGAGACTGGAAAGTTGACCTTTGATACTACCAATAAGATGAAGGTTGATCAAGATCCTTTTGACACTGCAATGGCTGACATTGTGCTTCCAAAAGGCAAAACCAAGGTGTTGACTTCTGCTAGAGCTAAAGAATCAGGAATGGTGGACACAAGACTACAGCTCACTGATGAAGAATATCGAGAAATCAAGAGAAGGCGTGAGAAGCAGAATACCCAATTTGACTAGCCTGAGTCATATGCATCGGCTGAAAGAAGACCACGTGTGACGTCTTGAATTCTTCTTAATAAGTGGCAGAGGCAGCAAGAGAAGGACCGTAGGAGATGGTTTGAAGAGCAAGAGCGCTTGAGGATGCTTGAAGAAGAGAGGTATGAAAGAGAACAAGCTGAATCACATTGGAATTGTCCTTTCTTCAGGCATTGCTGGAATGAAGGCTTGAGGTTGCCAACCAGAATAAATTACCCTGAATGCAGCGATCAGTACAGGGAGTATCGGCAATCTCAAATCAACAGCCGGTCTGTTCATGAAAGACTTGGACAAACTATTGAGGATCGGCGTATTAATAAATGCAGAATTCATTATCATTGTGACGCTTATGTTAAAAACGGTGAAGAAGTACAACATGTTTGGAAAAAAAACCAGTGGTGTCCTGGTGGTCTCTCTAGGAGTCAAAAGAGAAGAGTTCAATGCTTGAGAGAAACTAAAATCAAGCTGGAGAAGGCCAAGAAGGCAAAGAAGGCACAGGTTTGGAAAGCCAAGCAAACAGCCGATTCAGGCAAATTGGCTCCTATTAGAATGCAGTGTATTTTGCCTACTGAGTTCAGAGCGTCAAAGGATCAAGAAGTCTATTCTGACTTTGACGAGTCAGAGTATGAAGAAATAGCTGCTTATTTGGCTCTTACTTCTCAGGCTGTGTTCGATAAGCCAATGCGTTATCGTCATTTGAAGGCTTTATATGTCAAAGGACTTGATGAAAAACCTATGAGCAAGATGCTTGTGGATGGAGGTGCTGCAGTCAACCTCATGCCTTACTCAACATTCAGGAAGCTAGGCAAGACCCCTGAGGATCTAATCAAGACAGATATGCAACTAAGAGATTTTGGAGGGAATGTGTTTGACACCCAGGAGGCAATAAGTGTTGAATTAAAATTGGCAGTAAGACGTTGATCACTATGTTTTTCATCATTGATGGGAAAGGATTCTACAGTCTTCTTCTTGGAAGGGATTGGACTCATGCCAATTGTTATGTGCCTTCAACCATGCATCAACACATAATTCAGTGGATAGACAATGACATTGAGGTTGTACCCCCTGATGATTCAATCAACATCTCCTCTGTTGATCATGTCTATTGGGACTTGGAAAGCTTTGAATGCTTCTCTGGAAAGGAGTTTCATGGAGATTTCATTTCAATCAATGATGAAGATCAACAGCCGGCTCGGGCCATCGGCTCTGAAAGAATCTTTTAGAAGAACATTGAGTTGTAAATAGCCGATGTAAACAGACAATGCAGCTAGACATTGTTAGACTATCAATTCAAGGTAGTTTAAAATGTCTAGGGGCAATCGGCTTGTTTTCTAGATTAGAGGATAACTTATGAGGTAGAATATCAAGCATAAATAGCTGATACACTAGTATCACCTTCAGTGTAAAAACCAACAGAATGTTGGTAATAGCCGATGCGACATACATCGCCTTTAGAGCAAAAATAAAACAAAACACAAATGTTTTATTAAAGACACGAGTGGTTCTGATGGATCAGATTCAAAAGATGCATTGCAGACAAAGGTGTTCATTCATCCACACAGATTTTTTTACAAAAGAGAAAGCTTCCAGCAAAAGACTACACTTTATTACACACCTACTAGGGAAGCCTGCCAATGACATAGTAGGTCAAAGCCGCACTAGCGATAGCTTCTACTGCTGCCTCAAAGTGCTTAGAGTTGGCATCGATGGCATCTAAGATCTGCGGCAAAATGTCCAAATGCTGCAAGTTCATGCCTATGCAAGCTTGAACGGCGGCAAGAGCAAAGGAAGCGGCTGTGATGACACCTTGATGGGCCACCTCGTGCACTCTAGCATGGACGGTCTCTAGCCACTGGGCAATGGTCTCCCCAGGAGCGTGCACAGCGGCCGCGGCGGCGTTCCCAACAAGTTGGAGCTCCTCGAATCACGTCGTAAGATCTGAAGAATCAAACAAGAGCATTGGCAGCAATTTGCCGGTTGGTGGCTGTCTTAGCCTCCTGTTCGGCCATCAGGAGAGCAGCCTGGAAGTCGGCAAGGATACTCTGCATGTGAGCTAACTCCTTGATGGTCTCGTCATAGCGCGCCTCCATCTCCATCCGCTCCCAGTAGATGCGATCATACAATGCCGCTGATACCTTGGCAGACCCTGTGGAAGACTCTGATCCGGTGGTGGAGCCATCAGGCTCAACTGGAGCAATCCCGATCAGACTGAGACCGACTCCAGGTATCTGAACCGCCGCAGGCATAGTAGGTTCTGCAGAGAGACCTAGAAGGATAGCGGCAGCATTGGAAGGACCTTTGCCATCCATCCTAAGAAAAAAGGGATTAGATTCAAAAGCAGATGAGTTAATCGATGAAGAATGGATTACCTGGTGTGAGGGCGGATAGCGTGGGAAGAGTTCACCTCCTCTTCCTCCATAGGACCTTACTGAGGTCACGACCCGCCATGGATACTGCTTGAAGGATGGGTTTTCTTGGAAGAGGAAAAGGTTTTGCTAGTTTAAAGACAAAGAGAGCAGAGATTGCGTATAGATTGCAATGTATCAGTTTATAGCCCGGGGGCACGTATCAAGTGAATCGGCAACCTGCCATTAATTACGGCACTATGCAGGCAGGTAATCAAGTGGCCAGTCAAATCAACTCCGAGCGTTTTCTCAAAAGACCTATTATTTTGTACTATTTGGTCAATCGGAGGAATAGATCGGGATGATCAATCGGTTAAGGAAGCTAAGAAGAAAGGGCCACTTGTCAGACCTGAATCGGGAATCCATAAATCGACTAAATACAGAGGACAAAATAGCATTGCCAGATAACGTTGAGACATAAATTCAGAACATTTAAGGATCTAAAGGGCTGTTACAAGAATGTTTAATTACAGCTCAAAGAAGTTTTTTAATGCATCAAAGGCATTCCTCCTGGTAGAATTGGTTTGGGCTAGTAATATTTCATCATCAACCAAGGATGTAGAGAGGGTCTTCAGGTTCTTCATGATCTGTCTACCTGTTTGAATCAATTCAGCCAGCTCCTTCTTCTTCAACTTGAAGCTATCTATGATTGGTGCTAAGGCTAATTCTTTTTGGTTTATAGCAGCACTTATCTCCTGAAGCCTTTTTTCTAATTCGGCCTTTCTGGCTTGGAGGGTAGCAAGATCTGGCTTTATGTTCTTTGCAAATTTCTGAAGGTCTTCTAAAGAAGAACTTAAAGCTTTAACGTTTTCCACATTTGAAGCCTTCTCTTCTGACAAAGTGTTATGCTCGTGAACAGTGTCCTGAGCCTTCCTTATTCTTGGGGCTTCAATATTGATGGCAGAAATCTTAGTGAGTGGTCCTAGAAGATTTGAAGGAAGAAAGTCCTTAACTTCTCCAATGACTCAACTGATGATTTGAGAATTCTGAATTAAATCTGTTGTACTTTGAAGGAGAGGCAGGATATCCCTAAATTGGTTCAATGATGGTGCAGTAGGATTGTCTTCAACAACAAGGAGAGAGGAAACTTCTTCTCCATCAAAGTATTTGGAGATATCTATGCCATAATCTGGCAATGAAGGAGAAGGAGCCTAATACAATCCAGGTGTTAGTAAGGGAATGGGCTCAACTATCTAAAAATTGGTAGTTTACCTTTCCAGAAGGAATAGCCGATGATGCTTCACCCGTTCCTTGTGGGCCCGGCTCATCAGAAGCCATGTGATTAGAAAATGGTGGAAGTTCAACATTCTCAAGTGTTATGTCTTCAAACCCCAAGACAAATTGTCAGGAAAGCTAAATTCAAATAAGTGGAGCAGATTGAAAAGTCTTACCCTCAGTTTGGTTTTGGCTTGAAGAATTGATGGCTTGATTAGCATGAAGGTCTATCCCAGGAGATTCAGTGCTATTGCCCTATTGAAAATTCTGATCAGGATAAGCCATTACAGAGGATTTAGAGAATAAACATGTTTTACCTTTGTCCCTTGGGATCCATCCTCTATTTTCGAAATTTCTAGTTGAGCCTGAGAAGTTGGAGATGCTATTCCAGGAATAGTCTCATCATTTTGAGTTTTCTGAAAGAAGAATTGTCAATAAGCCAGTTTTTGAAATAATCTAAAAGGAGAAAATTGGCTACACCTTAAATGATCAGGTTTTCCTTCTTTTGGTGTCTTTTGAAGGACCTCCAGCATTTGACAGTTGTCGCTTTTGAGGCTGGAGCTGAGCAGCATAAGTATTCATGAAGGTTCTCAAAGAAAGAGCATCAGAACCCAGTCTTGTTCTTGGACAGGGGACCAAACAATGCACATGTGTTTTCTTTCTGTCCACAGATGGGGCTTCAAGCTCTTCATCCTGATGAAAATAAATGTTAGTATGGAAGTTGGCAACTGAAGAGAAAATACAAGGAAGAACTCACCTCTCCTTCAGACTCATAAGATGTGTCCAGTTTCTTGCATAATGGGTGAACAACCTTGCAGAACAGATGTGCCTTCCATTCCTTCCACCATCCATCAAATGAGAGATGTGTGTCTTTGACCTTTACCCATGGATGGATGTTATATGTTGAAAAATTTGACCAAGATTAAAAACCTTCATTGCTTCCAAGGCATTATTGAGTATCTCTCTTGGTTTGAGCTTGTTTGCAAAAGAGAAAAGGGAAAAGCTGTCTAAGGCCGAATTGCTGAGCTGAAAAGCTTGAATTGTAGAATTCATAGGAAGGAGATGATTCAGGATCATTTGGAATCTTGCTTCGGCCATGAGGAAGAGCACAAGGTCTAATGAAGCAATTGAAAATGCCTGTAGCTACATCTTCTAGGTCTTCAGTTTTAAATCTGAAATCTACTGGCAGATGCAGATTATTGTCATAGTCCTCAATATATGGTAGCCAAATCAAAAATTCTTCAATAAAGCCTCTATAGAACAGTTTAAAGAATTTTCCCCTGGTGAAATCAATAGAATAAGAAGAAGCTACTTCACCATAGTTTGTGCATCCTATTTTTCTTCTATTAGGCTTCTGAGAACATTCCAAATGATCAAAGCCAGGGAAGGACAGTCCTCTAAGATCAGGCTTCATGAATTTGTACATATACAAGTTCAACCAAAGCTGCAGCAACCACCAAGGGCCAGGAACAAGACCAATTTTCTCATTTGTCAAAAGTTTTGCTGACACTCTATTCATCAGGCTATAGAAGGCACCCAAAAGCAATTTTTCTATCTGGATCTTGTCCCTAGCAGCTAGTTTTTCTGCCAAAGCTTTGTTGTTAAGGGTTGGGCCGAGGGATGTTCCACAAAAGAAGAATTTTTCAAGCCACATATTCAGGAAAGCAATGTGTTCCTTTTCATCCACAGAAGTAGTGGTCCTGGAGAAGTGCTTGATATAGACAGACCAGGTTTTTAATTTAGAGATTTTGTCCAAAGATTTATATCTTTACCCAAGAAATCATGAGGGTTGACTGAGCCAGTGACCTTCAATCTAGTCAACATGAAGATATCAGCCAAAGTGATTGTCATTGGTCCATGACCAAATATAAAGGCATTGGCAGAATTGGAACAGAAATATGACACAGCCGTCAGCATTGACTCATTATTCTCCATTTCTGAAAGGGAAAGGGTAATACACTGATGGATTTCTGCATCTACCCAGGATTTACCCTTCTTTTCTCTAACTCTTAAAAACCAGTCCCGCCACCCAACCGGAACATGAGGCTGTTCCTAAAAGCATTGCTCCATGAATTGGCGCTTACAATAGAGGCTTTGAATTGAATCTGTTGAGTTTCTTCGGTGATGAAATCAACTGGATCTGCACTACCCATGGGACCCAAGTAATAAGTATGGGATGAGCTAGGGATGAGCGGCTCATTGCGGGACTCCTGTGAAGAATCCAAAATTGAAGTAGTTGAAGCAGAAATCCAAGAATTAAAAGACAGGGGTCTAGTATTCCTGACGGGATGAGGCTTGGAGTTGCCATCCGGAGCCCAGGAATTGAGGTCGCCATCAATAGACTCTTCTCATGCCAGCCAGAGTTGGAGCTCAATGCCACAGAGTGTTCAAGGCGAAAACTTGGAAGACGATTGAGAATTAGAGTCAGAAATTTTAGAATTAAATCAATTTTATCCCAAATTAGGGGCATGTGTTTGCAACGAAATGTGGACTGGAGCATCACAAACAGTACCATGCACGGCCTACCAGAAGCCGACACGTGACAGAACAGTGCCATGCACATCTTGAAAAACCGCTAAGGTTGAAAAGTGAGCTTTTCTAAAAGTTCGAGGACTAATGTTATCTGGTTTGAAGTTTAAAGTTAAAATCTGGACTTTTGCGATAGTTAAAGGTCTAAAATAGACATAACCCTTATTATTTAAATATTAAATAAAAATGATTATAAAAATTTAAAACTCTACGGACGAAGATGTTCATGTACACACTCATCCCTATGATCATTTATCTGCACATATCCTATTTATTGTACGAGTACCTTCAAAGACAAAGTTCTTGCGACAATTTAAAACGAAACGAAAACAAACTTAATAACAAGTTGCATATGCTTAATCAAGCATCAGCTCCTGTGATTGGATCTGAAAATCACAGGAGACAGCAGAGGATAAGCTATCAGTTCCGTACTCGAGTGTGGGCGCAAAAGCACGCAATGCAAGCAACGCGCAGCAGCACACAGACCAAGACTGCCACTCCGCCAAGCCGAAACCTGGGAGCCGGCCCCTGATTTCCAGTCCAAAACTGCCATCTTTTACGCATGCACTGCATCTGCATGATGCCCTCTGTCTCCGCACGAGCTTACTACGGATTACGGTTTCACAGCCTAGTTACGGGCAGTTATTGAAGCAGTGCGAAATGTGAAATGCAACGCCTTGTATGTCAGCGCGCGCGGAGCTTATTCCCATGCGCTTATTGGCTGCTTTTTGACACGGACCCGTCTGCATGTGTACAGGAAGTGGACCACGTACATGCATGTAGGTGTGTTTAGTTCTCGCGAATTTCGAAAGCAAATGACACCTCGTATCACCTCAGCGTACTGTAGTATTTTGTTTGTATTTAGTAAAAATTATCCAAACTTTGAGTAACTAGACTCAAAATATTTATTTCGTAAAGTATAACAAAACAGTGTAATTAGTTTTTAATTTTATCTACATTTAATACTCTATGCATGTGCCGGTATTTTGATATGACGGATGATAAGAATTCTACATAGTAAATTTTAGGATGATTTGTGGGTAACCGTAGCCGGCTCCGGATGCTCGGCTCGTTTCATCTGTTCAGCCAGTGGCTGGCTGCTCAGCTCGTCCTTTTTTTCACGAATCAACTGCTCGGCTCATCCAAGTATCGAACCCTAAATTTTGCCATGTTATTGATTTGGCAAAGGCAAAAACAATTAGGCCATGTTTAGATCCCTTCAAAAGTTATAATTTTTTCGTTCTCTCTCCATCACATCAATATTTAGCTGCTTGTATGGAGCATTAAATGTAGGTAAAAAATAACTAATTACACAGTTTAATTGAAAATCACGAGATGAATCTTTTGAGCCTAGTTGGTCTACGATCGGATAATATTTGTCAAATAAGACGAAAGTAATACTATTTATCGGGTTTATTTTTTCTACCATCTAAACAAGGCCTTATTATAGATTTGATAAGCCAATATATAAGTATTTAGTAAATTTTAATAATAAATTAAATATTTATTAAAATCATGGCTCGCTAAATCGTTGACGTCATAAATTTTGACATGAAACAGGCAGATCCTCACTCCATCCCACCGAAGGCCTCTCTCTCTTCCTCTCACTCCGACGACACTCTCCGGCATGGCCTACAGTCCCCGGCGCGGCCTACCCTCTCCGGCCTTCCGCCACGGTACAGCCTCGCGCGGCGGTGCGGCAGCACCGGCGGGGCCGCCCCTCCCCTGTGCGACCTCCTCGGCACAGCTTCCCAGCGCGGCCGGCCCTCCCCGGCGCTGCACGCTGCTGTCGCGGTGGCCACCGGTCCGGCCTCACCTCCCCGGCGGCTCGGCCATGCCCTGCTCCATCGGTACTACTGGTTTGCTTCTTCCGGGTAGAATCATGATTGAATCGGATTTTCAGTCGTTGTTCTCGTCTCTTTTTTATATTGGATTTATTTACAAATCTAGATTTGTCAAGTTTCAGTCCTTGACCACACCGGACGAAACAATCTGAAATCTCCTCTCATTGCCAATCTTATATTCCAAATCGGATTTTCTCTATTCTCCAGTTTTTCCGTAGGTTTATGTCGCAGGCCGGAATTCGTCTCCTACAGGAGCTCAGACGAGATTTGTGAAAAGGAGCTCAGACTTTGTTTGGCGTTAGTTAGTAGTACAATTTGTTTATATCACAGTTTTGTGCTTTCACTTCTAATTTACTAATTTGTTAATTTGCCTTAATTCATTTTCCATACAAACTTGTTTGCTTTGCGTTCAGAATAATGCTGGTGTACCAAAATAGACCTTTTCGTTATTTAGGGTATTTGTTTTTGAATCACTTACTAACAAGTTGGTCAAACGATTTAAAATTCATCTTACTAAGTGATCTGGGAACCCACTATTACTTTGCACAAAAAAAAGATGATATTGTATTTGTTTATCAAGAAGTACATCTGCCTTATCAAATTGTGAACAAATTGACCTCTTGCATGGCTGTGATAGTACCTCTGAAAAAGAAGAGATGGTTCATGATTGTTGGTCCATGATCATCTATAGATTGAAAATTAATTGAGCATGGGATGGGAAATTCTAGCATTATGGATCCAGGCACGGAGGCACCCTTTGCTCCAGCTAGGTGAAATCGTAGATTATTGTCCAACACTTAGGAAAAATGGCTTTTCTGTTTTATTATGTTCCTCCAACCATGCTTATGTATTGTCTGTAATATGGAATTGGAAAATCCTTGCAATTTTCATTAATATGTTATGTTGGATAAAACTTGACCAAACAAGCGATAGAAGTGTCTTGGCAGGAGTCAAAATTCTTTAGAGGTACATTGTAGAATATGTTCAGTTATTAATGTGAACTATTTTTCTGAACTGCAGTCATGAACTGGATAGCTCTGTGAAAACTGAATGGCTCCACACAGTTTTTCCTTTCGCCTTTTCAGTAATGTCATACTCTTTTATGCTCATCCTTTTATTCTATATTGCAGTCTATGGTTTAGATTTAGATCTTCACTCTAGACAGAGTTAGTAAAGTTTGTTCTAGGTACGTAGCAAATTGGTTGTACCAAAAAATTCAAAGTGATTTATAATTTGGATGTACCAAAAAGTATGTGCAATACATAGCAAATTGGATGTACCATAAAAATTCAAACTGACTTATAATTTGGATGTACCAAAAAGTATATGTAGGTACATAGCAAATTAGATGTATCATAAAAATTCAAAGCGACTTATAATTTTAGATCTATGTAGACTCTTTGTTTTGCATAAGTACTTTGCACCTTGTTGGTATTAAGTCTCAATTTAAACAAGTTACTTTGGCCCTGTTTGAAGGGTTTCTGATTTTAGTTTCTTGGTGAAAATTACGGAAATGTTGCACACCCAAACCTGGTGTTTCTAATTTCTCATTTCTTTTACATTGCTGCATTTCACAGGATAATCTATGGCCTTTATATGTAACTTATGTAAATCATTGGCACAATTTGTTGTTTCATAGATATTTAGTTTCTAGCAGCTTGAAGCTATGATGCATATGTATTAAGCTGCAAGTTAAGTTTTAGTTAGTGAAATAGCACTACGAAAACGAAAATCTTACAGTGATGCCATGTGAAAGTTGCATAAACAATAGATAAGTCATTAAAATCTGGCTTAATGACATATTGGTTGAAGAACATCTTACTTTCCAATTCTAGGTGGGTATATCATTTGTCGGTGTAACTAGCTTAAGTGCACCATGGATTTCATTTGGTCGGTGTCAGTAGCTTTAGTGCACCATAGATGACATGAAGTTAATGAAGTTAGTACAAGTAGGGTGATTTTGGTGTTTCCCCTCCTTCCAAATAAGAATTTCCATATAAGACAGCTTCCACTATTGTAATCACTATTCCATTTGGTTTTTAGTCTATGCTATTGATGATATAAAATAATCTTTATAGGATTCAGATATCAGGAATAGTCTGTTGCTACTTTTGAGTTTTGACACACTTTATTATATTTGTAGCTATATTATGAGTGGATGCTCTGAGTGAAAAAAATTATCAATTAATGTTAGAGTCAATGAAATTGAGCTGTTCAATTTGCTTGCTTGGAGAAAAAAGATAATAGAACAATAAAAATTGAAAGGTTAAATATATAACAAGAGAGCTCTGTTGCAGTAAGTTTGTCAGGTTGAGAAAATTTCCAGCAAAATTTCAATGGTTCATGGAGTTTATTTTAAGCTTTATGGTATGCTTGAATTTGTTGGAGAAGCACATGATCTTTGAATGAGCTAGATGTGCTGCCATCCATTTGTACACTTGGGTCTTTTTTCTCATCCCTGTCAGCTTACCTACAGCCATTCCCTCCTCTGCTTGCTTGTGTGCTTAGGTGTCTCCATCTCCACGAGATCTTTCTTTGATTAGCTCTTTCTCTATAGTATAAAAAAGTTACTGGTACATGGTGATGGAACGACTTCAGCATCAGTCAAATCAGACAACTTCAAATGTGATTGAAGTGCTTTTCTTTTCCGAAATTATGGAGTGATTTTTTTTTAATTGTGCTTGCGTATGGCTGGACTATTTTTCCATTTTCTGGGGTCTACACTAATGTATATGTATGCAGCTTTAATTTCTGTTTTCACAGTCCAACAAGCATGGAAGGTACTAGATGAGAGGAAAGGAAGGTCAAAGAAGTTCAGTGCAGCAAGAAGATCAAAGTCTAACAAGCATATAAGTTACTAATGGTTGTTTTGTTCCATGACTAACTAGAGATGAAACATTTTTCAAAAGAACTTCATCTATGTTCAAGCAAGACATATGAGTTATATGTCTTGTACCTAACAAACATATTAGTTGTGTAGATACTTTGATCTAGATTGGTTGTGAGTATTTTGTATATAACACTGTACAAGTAGAAATGTTGATGGCTTCAATGGAAATTGTGAGCATGGTTTATTTGGTTCAGTGTTTGATGCTCAGCAGTTTGGATAGATAATATTTAAATGGATGATGCTATATGGTTATTGTATGGTTAATTAGTTCATATTATGCTAGCATCGGACAGTTGGTCGGGCAGTTGATTAATTAGTTCTAAAAAACAATTAATCAACTGTTTTTTTGTGGCGTGACAACTTAAGTTTTTTTTTTTGACAACAACATCGTGACAACTTGAGTATGGATGTTGAGTATGGATATACTCTTGCACTAGGTGGCTGCAATGCCGATGGTCTAGCTGATTTGGTACAAGGAAGAAGAACATGAGTTCTCGCAAGAATACATCATGTTTGTAAAACCATTGTGAAAATTGTACCTATATACACAACTGGTACATTTCATATAAAAAGGGCACAAAACTAATGTGATTTATGTAAAAAAAAGAGAAATTTTATAATGATAGAAAAAAGATGGACCCTTCATTAGACGAGATCGGACGGTAGAAAAATAAAAGGTACATAATTGAAAGTACCAGGACGTACCGAATAGATGGGGATAGTACTAAATTAGACAAAGCTTTAGGCATGACTCCAGTTTTGTACCACTTCCACACCTAAAAAAGATGTAATTCAAGCACAAGCCATGCTTTAGTACCTTATAGGTTTAACCAACTATAGTCAAAAAAACATCAATGTTCATGATACTTAAGTATTGTTACGAAATGGAAATAGATTCAATGATCTATCTAATGATATTAAATATACACTATAATTTTAATATTATCTTAAATATATTTGGCCAAAGTTAAAACTATTTATCTTCTTGGAAAGCTAGAATAACACTTACCCGCAACTTTAAGAGTGCACCCACGATACTATGATTTATAAAAAATACTATGTTAGCTTTAAGAGTGCACCCACGATACTTTAAGAGTGCACCCACGATACTATGTTTGACAAAATTCTACATAAAAAAAATACTATGATTTACAATATCACGTAACTATGTTAGCTTACTCATGTCATATATTGTTATACTAATCCTATTTAGGATACAAATGTTGATATTAATTCTATAGATCTAGTCAAAATTAAGAGTTGTTTGACTTCTTGAAGTACATGATGTGTACTTTTTTGACAAAGTATGATGTGTACTTCTTTTGGAACAAAGGAAGTATAATGAGTTATGTGATGTTTTAAAATACTTCCATCGTCCTAAAATATATGTTGCTATGAAGTTTGACTAGATTTAAAAAACATTAGCATTATTTGCATCTTGAATTAAATTTGTTAAGAAAATAGATTCAATAATCTATTTAATGATACTAAATATGCACTATAATAATCTATCTAATCGATCACACGTGGAGATGTCTGGGTTTTGGACATCCGACATCGCAACTTGCTCCAAACATTCTCAAATTTTTATCGTAGCCTTCACATGCGATAACATGACATCTGGACAAGTTTCGTGATTTTCAGACTTCGTTCGGAATTTGTATAATTAAAAAACACTTGTACCGCACCTGTATGGTCATGTTTCATAGACAAGTCGTTCAAACTTTTGGGTGAGTTTATGGATACGGCCTCAAAGTACACTCTCCAACATGAATATCATTTTTCGAATGGCTATGTTTAATTATTTCATGCACCTGCAGTTCAAATTTGGATTATGTAAAAAATTCAAGTAAATAAAATAAATGAACGAAATATAGCAAATATTGTAAAAAGGTCCCAATTTCGAATATGTGCTTTTAAACAATATTCTTAGGCCACAGAAAAAGTTTGGATTCAAAATTAAAAAAAATTAAAACTTTGCCGAGTGCCAGGGACGACACTCGGCAAAGGCAGTCGGCAAAGAGGGCCTTTACCAAATGCCCTTCCTGGTACTCAGCAAAGGTGCGTTATGTAAGGGCCCACGGCCGGCCGATCCCCGCACGTGCCCCAACCCTAACATAAATCCCCACCCCCGCCCCGCGCCCACCGCCGCCGCCGTCGCTCCCCGCGCCCACGCGCGCCACCGCTCTCCGCGCGTCGCCCGCCGCCACTGCGGCCGCCCGCACCGCCCGCCCGAGCAGCAGCGTCACCAGCCGCCACCACCGCACCGCCCCTAGCAGGAGAAGGAGGAGGGATGAAGAAGAAAGAAGAAGAAGGGGAGAAAGGAAGAAGAAGAAGAAGAAGAAGAAGAAAGAGAAGGAGGAAGAAGAAGAAGAAGGAGGGAGGGAGGAGGAAGAAAAAGAAGGGGAGGAAGAAGGAGGAGGAGGAAGAAGAAGAAAGAAATGGAGAAAGAGGGAGAAGAAGGAGGAGAAGGGAACAGGAGAAGAGGAGGGAGAAGGGAGGAGAAGGACCTTGATCCGATGACCGTCCACATCGTTCGTTGATGATGTTCGTCCATGCCGTCCTTCCCGCCCGTCACTGGAGAAGAAGGTAAAGCTCCAGGTTATCGGCCATCGTGTCGTATGTGTCGTTGACAGCCTTCATGCCGAGTTTGTGGATGTGTGGCTTTTGTGCCGTATATGTGTTGTCGGCCATCGAGCCGGCTTCTTTCTTGCAAGTTTTGGAAACCTCCCCATGCAGGGGACGTTCTGCCGAAATTTTGTACTTATAGTGTTGTTTTTCTTGTCTTGGCAGAGCAGGTCTTGTCGGAGGGGACCCGGAGTACCTCGGCGACGCCGATCGTCTACGTCGGCGCTGCGGGTCTGCCCGCACCGTGTCGCCTCGCCACTCCCTCGCTAGCCTCTCTCCACCACCGCCCTAGGTATAAATCACCTCTCTTCCTTACCGTTGTGTACTTAGGTCACGTGACCCAGTTAAGCGTCTCCCATCTGAAAGAGATATGGTCGGAGGTATGCAAGTCTTTGCATATCTGAGACCGTATCTGTTTCGGATTATCCACGTTTTTGGGTAGCCCACGGATACGTAGATGAGTTAGCTTCCATGTTCTGCTCCCGTCCGAGTCAGAGTTTCGACAGCACCTCCCCGTTGTTTTTCGGATACACACTCTCCTTGCAGAGACGTGTATTGGGAAAACAGCGGGAAGGTGCTACCAAAATTCTGACTTGGACGGGGGCAGAACATGGAAGCTAACCTATCTACGCATCCATAGGTGGGATTAGGACCTATCCTTCACCTATTAGATGGTAGGAACATCGTGTAGATGCAATTGCTGGTTTTATTACTCACTTACTCTTGTGTATGCAGAGGATGGATAACTGTGAGTGGATGTACATGAGCTTCACATCTAAGACAAAGAGCGATGAATGGGTTAGGGGCATGCATAATTTCCTAGAGCAAGCATTTGGCCCGGCTGCTAAAGGGTCGATTCGGATGCCGTGTCCCTGCAGCCAGTGTAAGAACTCAAAAAGAAAAGTAAAGAATGATGTTTTCAAAGATCTATTCAAGAATGGATTTGTGGCAAACTATAAGAGGTGGATCTTTCATGGTGAAGATGGCTGTATTAGAGAGGAGGAGGTGAGAGCACGCCTCGAGGAGTATGATGGAGATGCCGGGATTGCCGACATGGTGGTAGACTATAACGAGGCACGTGGCAATGAAGTATTGCTGACTCAGATGGAGGAGGATCCAGAGGAAACTGCAAGGCATTCTACAAAATGATGTCTTCGGCACAGAAGCCCCTTCACGAGAAGACAACAATGTCAGAACTGGATGCCATTGGACGCCTAATAGCGTTGAAGTCGCAGTTGAGCCTGAGTTGAGACGGCTTCGATCACATGTTGGCAGTTTTAGGGGAAATGCTTTTGAAGGGTCACATGCTGCCAAAGAACACGTACGAGTCATAGAAGCTCCTTCATGCACTTAAAATGCCATACGAGTCGATCCATGCTTGTCCTAAAGGGTGCGTCCTATTTAGGGAAGACCTTGAAGAAGCAACACACTGTCCAAAGTACAAAGCCTCTAGGTATGTGGAGGTAGACGATAGTGATGGCAAGAAGAAATAGTCTAAGATCCCCGAGAAGGTCCTACGGTACCTTCCTGTCATACTGAGGCTCCAACGGATGTACATGACAGAGGAGTCCGCGAAACAGATGAGATGGCACAAGGATGGCAAAAGATACAGTGACAACATGGTACACCCATTGGATGGTGATGCATGGAAGTACTTCGATGACCAGCATCCTCACAAAGCAGAGGACGCTCGGAATGTACGTGTAGCATTGGCAACTGATGGGTTCAACCCTATGGAATGATGGTGGTCCCGTATAGTTGTTGGCCCGTGTTTGTGATACCCCTCAATCTTCCTCTCGGCGTTATATTTGAACCCAAAAACGTGTTCTTGTCACTGATACCTAAACACCCGGGCAACAATATGGGTGTGTTCATGCAGCCACTGTGGGATGTAACACCCTAAATTTTGCACTTTTGAAAAATAGAGTTAAACGATTTATTTATGTATTTTTGTGCTCATAAAACATAGAGAAAATAATATTATTTATTAAATTAAAATTTATCATAGCAAGTAGAAACATGTTTGAGCATACATGCTGGTGCATTTATATTTTTGTGATGTGTGGTTTTGATTAAAAGTGAAAAGGCTTTCAAAATCTGTTTAATAGGATGATCGTCTTCCTTCTTGAGCACACTTTCTCCACAACCAAAGTCATTGTTCCTCAGCTCGAGGTTTCTTTGAAACCCTCTTAAACTCTCTTTTCTTTATAACCTAAATTACTCCTTTCAGTTTTACTCTTGTCAATCAATCTCTACAAACTTTTAGGAATTTTCTATGAGTATGATCTAATTTTTAGATGCTCAGAATTATCTTATCATGAGCTCTAAATATATTATTTGGGTTGCTCATGCTTGAGAACATGTCTGAGAATTTTCTCCAATTTTTTAGAGTTTTTGGAGTATTTTTCAGGGCTTAAAAATCAATTCTAGACTTCTCTAGAATTATTTTATCTATAAAAATAATTAATTCTGAAAATAATAAATTGTCTCAGTTTTCCCTGCATCCAACGGCCTATCTTTATTTACTAATGGGCTTTATTGTTTATATAGGCCTATTAGTAAAAGTACATGATGCAACATCAATTAGTACCATATTACTAATTAATGTAGAGGCGTGAAGTTCTCCGTATAAATATGTACCGACCCGTTGGGCAGTGCATATCAAAACTATCGTGAGGGGAGCCCCTTTTTGGGAATTTCTATGGCGGTGAATTAGATTTTTTCCTTCTTCCTACAACGTAGTCTCCAACGTCTCGGCCGTACGCCGTCGATCTTTTTAGTGCCCAATTTGCCGATGGATGTTCATACCTCATCCGTCACTCGAGGTGAGAATATTGTCACGTTTCCTATCCTTTCTAGTTTTTTATTTTAGACATGCCCTGTAAAACGATCGCTTAGCTTCCGTCTCTGTATGCTGCATGTGCGCCGCCCACCTGCAAGAAGCCGAGGTGTCTCCGTTGCAAATCGTCACCACCATTCCATGTTGCGTACACGCGCTGCTTCCATGGGTGTCTGCCAACGTACATCCACCATGCCAAGGAAGCCCCAAAAATCAATGCCATATGTTTCATCTTGTCCTCGATCAAGAAGCAAAGCCGGCCATCTACCTCAGGGCACTAGCCTCCTTGCCAGGTGCTATCCCTCTAGCTCGTTGAGCAAGCTAAGCTCATGTCTCTATCATCACCACACCATGCATCTCCTGATGACGTAGATGCAAATCTACCAGAGCTATGCACCTATCTGATGTTATGATCGAGGCACCTTCCTCCCACGCAAGCAGCTAGCAGTAGCAGCGAGTTGTGTTGCCTGCGTCCGTACCAAAGCCAAGGTATGAGATGAACTATTTATAGTTTTGCCATCCATCTTATCAATCTCATATCTTCTCCTTTTTGATCCAAATTGATCCATTTAAGTTGAGTTAAATTCATAATTTCATAATCTACATGTTAGTATCACTATTAGATTTATTTTCAATATTTGAAAATAGAGATTTATTTTAATCTATTATTTTACAATAGAAAATCTTGTAAAATCCATAACTTTCTCGTTCTAGCTCCGTTTTCGATGATCTTTACGTCTATGTGATCGTAGCAACACATAGATTGGTTTCAAAAGCTTTTCAATTAGTTTAATATGGTTGGTGTACTGTTCTTATATGATTCCTTTGTTTGCTTCATGTATGTTTGCGTAGATTGCTTGTGTGGTGTTCTATGATCATGTCGAGTTGGTGAGCTTTGTGTTGAAGATCAAGAAGAAGTTGAAGATCAAGAAGCAGTTCTACAAACATTTGGATTTGAAGAAGGATCTAATTTTAAGGCAAGTATAGTTGGGATCATCCTTGTTACCTATTCACTATACACACTAAAATTATATGCATGTGTCTCTTTGCTTCCCTGTTAAGGTTTTCTAGCTTTGATTTCCTGTCTATCTTGATAACTGGGGATGTTGTGTGGCAGAACCTCCTAAATTATATGGCCCACACACCTATCATTATCTAAATAGACTTCTAATAGCCATGCATGTGTTCCATACAACCTAGAAAGCCTATTGGATGTCCTCAAGGAACCCCGATTAAATCACATTTTACTCATACCCGGATCAACAAAGGAGTAGCTTCAACATTACAACATTTGTTACAAAATAAAAATCAGAGTGCGAAAGAATGATAAAAATAAATTTATAAATTATAAATAAGTTATCTTTTATAAACTTATCTTCAATTGCGAAAGCAGAGTAGCACTACAGAAGACAACTTAGGTAGAGCGCCTAAGTTGGAGAGGGCAACCAGATCATGTTGAGCCCACCGACATAACCTTGGTTCAAACACTGGTTAGAACCTGCTACAGGGGTTCAACAAACCCTGAGTACAAAAGTACTCAACAAGACTCTCCCGACGAAAAGAGTGGTGAAGACTCAGGAATGCAGGCCAGAGGGACAAGGTAAGGCTCGCAAGAAGCAAAGACTTTTGCAGAAAAGCTCTTGTGAATCAAGTTTTAACTCAGCATTGATTATAACAAAAGTAAAGTTGTCTTACTCTAGCTCAAGATTACCAACCAACTTTATTTTGATACCTTAATATCATTCAAGTTGTTACTACGATGATGAACACTGATCGAGTCTTCTTCTCTGAGAAGAAACGATGATTCAAATCCATTTTTATACCCAGCTGGGACCTAGATCACTGATATACATGAGACTTTAACTCCTAAGCACATCAGATCACATGATATACTGGGATAGCAACCGCAGCCATATATCAACCACATGATATACAGGAGACTCAAACTCCTAAGCATATCAATATACATGGGACTCTCAATCCCACAAGTATACCACACCATGTGTGGGTGGTTATCTAGTTCTCGATATCACCATATCACCATCGAACGGGACCTAGGGCATCAACAGACGAAAACACTACAGAGGGACTCCTTTCCTAATGCAAGTTAGCCGTCCGGACTCGATTTATTAACTATCATCATGATTCCAACAGGTAAAGCCAACCTCATCTTTTTCATTCTTTTACCTTTTGAAAACCTAACTAATTAAGCAGGGCTAAGCATTACTACGTATTTTCCAAATAACAGGTAACAAGGAATATGGAAGTAAGATAGGTAATGCAATTGGTAGGTTCTCACTCAACTCCTAATACCTAATGCAGAATTTCATAAATAAAGTGATAAAAACATTATAAAATCAAAAAAGGGTTTTAAATGCATCCGAGGCTTGCCTTCGTTGCAGAGAAGTTAGATTCCAAATGTCAGACTTGGCACCAACATCATGAATGGATGACACCAATCATCATGGATCCACGTCTTCATCTCCAGAGGTGAATGGTACCTTCCGAAGATTGTGTACCACGATCCACTCCACTCTCGAAACAACTACACATCATTGATGATGTATGTTTTAGGATGATGAGCTCATGGCATGATGCATGATGATACATAGATGAAAACATAACCACTTAATTAACTTGAGAACAACTCTACTACACGATAAAGTTGCAAGCTAACAAAACTTATTTACTAAGTTCATTAGGGTTAACTACTTTATTTAAGAAGTTTATTAAACACATGAAATAACATTGATTAAGCCCTAACGACATGATCTAGGAAGCGCAAATAATTAATTAAAGTGCCAAGGGTCATTAAGGTTAATGACCAAGGGTCATCAATCAATCCCAAAGTCAAACAATCCTATAATGATTAAGCAGGATTAAAAGGGTTAAATAATTATTTAAAAAGTATAAAATAAAGGCATAAAGCTAAATTTGTCTAACTAAGCTCAAAATTTTATTTTGAAAAGCTCTTGGTCTTATTAGATGGCAAAACAATTTTTAGAAATAAAAGCCAATTATTTTATTTATTAAAAATCATTAAAGAAGCATTTTTCAATTAAAAGAGCAAATTTTAACTTATGCAAAAAGTACTCAAATGTGGCATTTCATATTTTTCCTCGGTAGAGGACATCATAAAGAGCATACACAAAAATTTTCAGAAATTTTAGAGCTACACATGAATTACTATGAATTATTAAAGAAAATGGCATTTAAAATATTTTCTAAAAAATAAAAAGGAAAAAGGGGAACAATGTTCCCGGTGCTGACCAGCGACCCGCCGGAGTTGACCGGTGATTTCTCGCCAGCGGTGAGGTCTCCGGCGACGAGGCTTGGCCCTACGTGCTCAGCTCGACACGACGAACAAGCTAGGCTAGCTAACGCAGCGGCGGAGGGAAAGCGGCACCCATGCCGGCGGCCATGGTGGCGCGGCGGGGAATGCACAAGCACACTCAGGGCATTCACGTGAACGCGATGGGCAACAAGATGGAGCCATTCCCGGCCCCTAGCCCAGACGGCTACGCGCGCGGCGGTGCTTGCAAGGTCGCGCCGGCACCGAGCTATGGTGACCGACGGCCACAACGCGATAGAGAAGAAACAGAGGGCACAGACAGTTGCAGGAGCTCACCACGGGCACGGTGCACACATTGGTTGGCTCGGAGGCAGGCTGAGTCGAGCTGTAGTCGGCGGTGGTGATGGCGACGATGATGCTCCGGTGGCAAGGTCCGCGTCACGGTAGCTCCTGTGTACCAACGAACAAACCAAGGAGTGCATGATGAGCAGGAGAGCACGGAGAACACGATAGCGGGGTTGATGAAGATAAATAACCAACCACGGTGGTGGTCGATGGCAAACAAGCTCGTGGCGGCACGGTTGCTGTGCGTGAGGAAGACGACGGCATGCGGGCGGCTCGAGCGTGAAGAGTGGGCGCAAGCTAGCTCAAACTGAGCATAAGAGCATTGTGGAACTGCTGGCAAGAGCAAGCAGGTGACGATGGAGCAATGGTGGTGAATTTGAGCGGCGGAGGAAGGTCGACGGCGATGGTGGCCGGGAAGAAGAAGCGAAACAGCGTCCAATTTGCTCTATTTATAGCGCAACGGTGAGGCAGGGGCGGCCGACACGTCCACGGCAAAGCTTCGCGTGCGAGGGGGCGAGCTGGTAGTGGCAGCGGGCCGGAATGGCGCCGACGGCCACGGCGACGCCATGAATAGGGGAAGCATTGAAGAAGATGAGGTCATCATGGCTGTAGCAGATGATGTCATTTTCAAATTTTGCAAATTACTCCAGAAATTACATAGGAACTTGAAAATATCCCAAAATATCATTTGCATGATTTTTTAAGAGTTACATTTTTCATTTAACAAGCATTTTCAAATTTTTCTTAATTTTTAAAATATGAATTCAAATTCAAAAAGGAAACAAAACCCCAGAAACAAATATTTGAAATTACTTTTGATTTTTCAAATAAACATGAAAATCTTCAAAACTATGGAATGTTCAACTTTTCAAACCAAACATTTTTCAAATACAAAGTTTTCTCAAAATATGAATAAATTTGAGTTATGCTTTTAAAATCAAAAGGGGATAAATGTTGGAAAACTGTATTTTCAAATTCATTTGAAATTCTTTCTGGAAACTTGAAAACTTTAAATACCACTATTGTAGGTCTCAAAAAGATCTACAAAAGTGCTTTTTGAACTAACCTAAAATTCTTTATAGATTTTGAAATATAGAAGAGGGGATAAAACAAGCTTTTGAAATAAAGGGTTTTTGAAACCGAATTTAAACTCGATTTGGTTTCTAAATTAATTGGTGATTAATTAGTGATCACAAACATCATCCATGGACATTTTTAGGTCAATGACCCAATGACACCCTTGGTTGACCAAGTTGACTTTTGAAAATCATTTTATAGCTTTCCAACTTGAATTTAAATTTGAATTGCAAGACTTGAGAGCAAGCTTTGGAATTCAAATTCATCTTCAAATATGAAAATCATTTTTAAGAGTTGTACTTAGATTTATGCACTATGCTTGACACTAGTGTAAACACAGTTTACACCTCAAGTACATAGAATATAAACTAAGTATTTGAGATGACATTCAAAATTAGGGTTTTATGATTTCATGTGACACAACAGTTTAGAAACACAAGCAACCTATGAAATGTAAACTTATTTTAGTTGATACATATCAAGGTTGACCTAACATAAACATCAAGCAAAGCACAAGGTAACAAGATAAATTTTAGGTTGTTTTATAAACTTGCAGAAATACATAAAATGACAAGGAAATTTAAAATTAACCCTAAGCATCATCATTTCATGTATAAAACTAAGCATCACATAAAAGATATTATCAAAACTTGAATGCATTTATGCCATGATGCTCGATGATTATGCTTGATAAAGCATATGATTAAGATTTTAATTTGTCATTAACATCTAGGATGTTACATGTTGCATATGGGTAGTTAATGCTAGTGCTTTATAACCATGATCTTGTAACTTGATTAATGACTATGCAACTAATGAAAAGATGGTTTTCAATAAGATCCAAACTGTAAGTGATCATCCGGGATATAACGTATAGCTATGGGGGCTATATGGCTCTGGCTCTAGTTGTTCATAGGACCTTTTCTAGCAAGTTAGAGGAACTGCGAGTTGGGTATAGGGCCGCCTCTTCATTGTGGTATAACTGGATGTGCCATTCTGGGAGAGGGGTTTTCTATATTCGATGACCCTGCGGCCCTAGCGTGTTAGACGAACCTATGAGTGGCTTTATATGGTTTTCAGTGTTTTGGGAGTCATGACCTTGGACATTTGGAAATCATGACCCGTAGTGAAAGTGTACATCTCTGCGCAGAGTTAAACCGATATATCGTCCGTGCCCACGGTTAGGGCGGCCAAGGGATTCTTATGATATGGATCATCAACTCAAATTATGCTACCAATGTTTTTATCATATTCTTAATCATGTGTACCTGATCATGTGGTTATGGGTTTGCTACTGCCTTGATGTTAATTGCTAAAACTTGGCATACGCTAAAAAGTTAAATGCAGTTAAACCGTGTCAGCTTCTTGAGCCTCATAAACCCCCACTATACTGTTGAGTTCAACATGGACTCACTCTTGCTATTTCCCCCGCACCTTAGGAGATGTTTTAGGCTTGTGATCAACCAGTCAGTTAGATCCAATGGAGTGGAGTCGATCCTTACATGAAGATCAGAGTTGTCTTTTCGCTGATTGCTACATAAGGGTATATCGTTCTTATAGTAAGACGTTATATATCTAGCATTGTTTACTGATACTACCCTTTACTTGTAGCTATATGTCAGAATTGACTCCTAGGACTCACATATGGTGTATATCTAGTTTTATTCTTAAAACCGGGTATTACATGGGATGAATTGCAACATGCTTGGGATTCCACTTTGCTCCTAGGAGCGAGTAATGTAACGATCTACCTGGCCTCACCTTGCAGGCATGCACGGATAGGGAAATGAGTGGTGAATTGAAACAGGTTGCACGGGGCTTCGACACTAGGGTCAATACATTCACCGTTTATGATGTGAATGGCTATCGCTTTCACACGAGAAGCTACAAGGAGAGTCAGCCCACCCGAAAGACCACGTGCACAGGAGTTTGTACGCCTAGCACCGATAATCATGACTATTATGGCATAGTCAAAGAAATATACAAGCTCTACTTTGAGGGCCCCAAAGATCATAAACCAGTGGTATTCAAATACCACCGGTTCGATCCTATGAACCTAGAAGAGCCGATGACATTGGGTAAGTCAAAATTTGATAGGATTCCATCTATACTGGAGAAGATGTCTATACTGTGGCTCAATAAGCCACGCAAGTTTATTATCTCCCATGGGCATGCCAAAAAGACGAGAGGCTTAAGGGTTGGTACCTTGTGCACTTGGTATTGCCGTGCGGTAAAGCGCCTGTCCCAAATGATGATGATTACATATTTGACCCAAAGGCAGATAGCAAAGAGTTCTATCAACCTGAGAGGCTAAAAGGGCGTTTGTCGATGACATTCTTTCGCTGATGGGCATGGAAGTAGACAACGATATCGATGAAGACGAGGGTGAAGTGGTGCAAGATCCTAAGGACATAATGATGCTTGAGCGATGGAGGGCTCATCATGATAGATTTGTTGAGGATGATGGAGGTGGTGAGGACAGTGGAGATGATGAGGACTTAGATTTCGACAATATTGATAGTGATGATGACAATAGTGATAGCGATGATGAGGAGCCAACCACTGTCGTTCATGGAGATACATTCTAATTCATGTAATACTATATTGTTCTTATTATTACTTAGAAATTATGCTTCGTTTATTTTCCATCTCTTTACAAGTACTTATCGATTATTGGTGCTAATTGGTTTAATCTTTGTCTTTGTCATTGCAGGCACAGGAGAAAATGTCGGGCGGAAGTAGACGATCGCGATGAAAGCCAAGGTCGATTGACATGATGCGTGGCATCAAGGAGGAAGCGTTGAGGAGCTGCCGTTGCAGGAAGCGAGGACTCGCTCACGTCACTCGGCGATGAGGCAGCTGTTTCCCTCGGACGACGTGCAGGACGACGTGTAGGATGAGGAGGACGGGCGCGACTAGGACGGGGGCGACCAGCACTGGGGCGACCCGGATGGGGGTGACCAGGACTGGGGCGACCAGGGTGGGGGCGAGGAGGACGGGGGTGAGGCGACACCAGGGGAGATGGCTTCCTCAGGTTCGAGCAAGGTCTACCGGCACGGGATCACGCACCTCCCTTCAACGCCGATCGCGAAAGACCACCGTCTGGTGATTCGACCCGACGGTGACAGGTAAGTAACCATTTATGTTTTCACAACTTATTCATATGACATGTTTAAAATTAAACTTCAGACTAACAATTCTTCTTAATGACTCATGCAGAAGCTGGAAGCTTGTGCAAGGGGTAGCTGGACGCCATCCTAATAGCATGCTGCCTCCTGATTAAGAAGCACTACCCAGTCCTTGTCACCCGTGACGAGGGGACCAAGGCGGTGCCCTAGAATTGGACGGACTTCTTCAAAGTCAGGGACGAATACGAGGTCCCCATTGTGACCAAGATCCAGAGGGAGTGCTGGGTGTGTCTTCATTGCATCGCTTTGTCAATACTACGCATTCGTTGGACGTTCTTGAAATAATGAAATGATACGTGATATCTGTATGTAGGAGTGGTTCACATGCGAGTCGGGGCGCGAGGTCCAGGCGTCGGCGATGCAGGACAAGGTCGCCAAGGACTGACTCAAGGACATGTACCATGAGGCGCACCAGGTCTTCATCACCTACTACACCGACGTGCTTCGCCAGTCGCTGTCGAAGCCGGAAGCCAGGAAGAGGATCCTTTACCCTGAGACTGACATTGCCAGGGAGTTCTACATCCAAGTAAGTAGGAAACATTAATTTGGATTCCTTCTATGAAAAATAAGTAGGAAACATTAATTCTGATTCATCTTCTGACATGTCATGTAGTTTCCTGCTGATTGGTGTAAAATGCACATGGACTGCTAGGAGGCCATTGTGGACGACTGGAAAAAGCCGAAGTCATACATGGAGCGTCACTATAAAAGTGCATATGCCAAGGCGAGGACAGAGCCGACACACCACCAAGGGAACCACTCCCTCGGAGGGTTCATGGACGCATGGGTACGCTTCTGTCGATTTATTTATTTACTTATTTATTTATTCAATCTCTTTACGTGTAATCATCCTTGTGTTTTCCTCACAGTCCCAAGCACATGATGGGTAGGTGATCAATGAGTACGAGGGCTACGCCCTATCTCACAAGGGCAAAGCAACAGATTCAGACAACTTCTATAGCTCGGCGGATGGGCTCGAGGCGTACACCAACCCGAACGCCTATGAGAAGATGGTCCAGTACACCGAGGTGGCTCGCATGTGCCATGGTTCGACCTTCGATCCTACCACCCAGCCCCTAGATACAAACGTCCTGATGAGGACGGGAGGAGGGAAACAGCACAGCCGATACTTTATTGCCCACAGCGCAATCGACCCGGCCATCGTTCCCACCCTTCGTCAGGTTCGTCGATTTGACAGCACGACCTCCTCTGACGTCCCCATACGACCTCGGCAGCCAAGCCACACGCAGCCATTGGTGGCGGTTCAGGTAACTTTAGTTTTATTCGTCGTTCATTGGTTTTACATATGTACCTTTCCTTTTGCATTGTTTAAACATCGAGGGTGTAACATTATAGTCCGAGCTGGCCGATTTGCGGGCCGCACAGGAGGCCTTGCAAGAGGCCTATCGGCGAGAGATGATGGCCCGAGAGGAGGCCCATCGGCAGGAGATGGCGCGCCAGCTTGAGGCTGTCCGACAGCAAAGGCAGCGTCAGATGCCTGTGTTGTCATGCCTCCGTTGCCTGCCTCGATGTTCATTCCACCACCTCCTCCTGGCCCTATAGGGACTCCGGTGAGTATATATGTTTGTCAATTGTTTTGGCTTTTGTGGCCATCATGCAGGTACTAATGAGATCGCTTCTCCTTTGTGCAGACACAGTCGGCAGGTTTGAACCTAACTCCTCGAGATGGCCCTTCTCCAGGCCATGGGTGGCTGGTTCTTGCCCCTCAGCCACACTTCCCGTGGCCTCCGGTGGCGTCCTTCCTGGCCTATGCAGCACGGGACCTCCGCGTGGGCGAGCTGCCCTCCTCCGACTACCCAGCACGCGCACTCTGGGTGGGGGCACCAGTACCAGTCGGCGCCGCACGGGCTCGAGCTAGGACAGTCCTCGTGGTCTTCGTGGCCTTCACACCATGATGGGTATAGGGACAACGGGTCGCAGCATGAGTGAGGGCCTTTGTATGGATTTGTAAGACTTTATTGGATGTTGGACTTGTTGGATATTGGACTTGTTGGATGCGTTTGTTATGGATGACATGTGATATATATGTGGATTTGTGTTATATATGTATAAATTTGTGTTATATATATGTGATTTGTCTGCTGTGATATATATAGAAAAACAGGAAAAAAATTCCAGCTTTGCTGACTGCCTTGGGCACCGAGCTGCACATGTACCAGCTTTGCCAACTACCGTGTCTGGCAGTCGGCAAAGGTTGTTTTAAAAAAAATAAATAAAATATCTTTGCCGACTGCCAGCTCAGGCAGTCGGCAAAAACTTTTTTTAAAAAAATAAAAAATCTTTGTCGACTGCCATGTCGGTAGTCGGCAAAGAAGACGCCAAACGACACGTGGGCCGCTTCCTTTGCCGGCTCCTGGTGTGGTAGTTGGCAAAGTCTTTGCCGACTGCCCCCAACGTGGCAATTGGCAAAGAATTCTTTGCCGAGGCTTTCTTTGCTGACGAACCTTTGTCGACTGCCAGCGTGAAAAGCAGTCGGCAAAGTCTAACCTGTTTCCTGTAGTGTCAAATCTTGCCATTGTGTGGCCAAGCCTATAAGGCCTTTGCATGACCTTAAAAAAATGAAGCACACAAGATAAAAGAGGTTCATCGTTTTTTTGGCTGAAATAATAAACAAATTGTTTGTAATAGAATATGGATGAGATTTTTTACTTATTAATTAATATATCTATGCATTTTTCTTATTTCCTGTGCACTATATTTTTTCATCTTTGATTCTCGAAAATGTAATTTATTATATTATAGGTTATAGGATGAATGGAGTACCGTGGATACGGACAGTGGATAAGCCTACACAGCCTAGGCTGCCGTCGTACTAGTACTACGTAGGAAATCATAGTAGAGGACACCTAATCTCCAATCAAGATTTGCAAAATCACCTAACCCTTGTGCGTGTGGCCTTGTTTGTGTGGGATCGGAGACTCCACACCAGATGTCACGTCCTCCTGCCTACTCAAAACTGGGAGTCAAGATTGGGCGCCCGAAAAAACCGGAAAACTCTTGCTTGTCTTCTCTCTTTAAAGTTTCACGGTCACCGTAGTTACAGCGCTGTTAAAATCTCGGCCACCTTGCCAAATGTTTGAACTTTATTTCTTCTTGACATAAGCCAAAATGTTTGAACTTATATAACCAGTGACTTTTGCTCACCCACGCAGCAGTGTCAACCGTGTGTTTGCCTGTTCACGCGTGCCATAGCTAGCTAGCTTCCATTAGCGTGTCAAACTCACAGTAGTGGTTGTGGTTGATAACCCTTTTCTTTTCAACCTTTTTGAGGTTGAAAGGATTGAACCCTTTCCAAAAGAAAGAGAGAACATTTTAAGTAGCACACAGATGCCGAAGCTAGCTAGTAGCCGAGACCATTCATCCCTGGGTTTGGTCGTTTCTGTAACATTGACCTGCACGTGTTTAGGCTGAAAAGCTAACCCCTGATCTAGCACTGGCCGGTCACGTCACGTGATAAAAGTAGTCTCATGCACATGCCGTTATGCTACGTCTGTCTCTCTGCAGGAAAGCATGCCACCCCTGGTATCAAGAACGACGGCATCTATATCCTGAAAACTGTCCTTTTCTAAAAAAAAATCCTGAAAACTGCATATGCAAATGCCCTGCACTTTACCAGCCACCAGCCAGTCGGCCATACCACGGACGGAGGCACGGAGCCACGGACACACATGACACATGAGCTCCAAAACCATGTCCGCGCCGCGCCCGTCCGCACGCCGTTTCTCCCCCCATGCGCCGATCGTTTGGGTCCCTGATGCCGCCTATAAATCTCCGGCCTCCCCTGCGTCCGGCAACACATCCATCGCCCTCGTCCTCACTCAAGTGCCTTCAGTGCCTGCCACTCGATCACTGCGTGCTCCTAGAGCTATACTAGCCTTCCTTTGCTGCTGACCCGAGAGATGTCGACGGTGAGCCGTGCATCCCTTGATCAGAAGCTTGCCCTCGCCAAGCGCTGCTCGCGAGGTACGTGCAAAGCACTAGCTGGACGGCCTCAAACAATTAAACCTGCCCTGAAGAGCTATGTAGTCTATAGTATGTACAGACCGACCTGATTAGTTGATGCTTAACTGTATGTCTGCAGAGGCGACTCTTGCTGGAGCCAAGGCGGCAGCCGTGGCAACTATCGCCTCTGCGATTCCCACCGTGAGTTTTCACCGCAAATTTCAGCTGTTTTGCCTGAGATGCAGGCTGGCTCACACGTAATCGCGAAACAACCCTGCTGACTTATCGTTTTGCTTCCGTTGTTCAGCTGGCGAGCGTGAGGATGCTGCCGTGGGCGAAGGCCAACATCAACCCCACCGGACAGGCCCTCATCATCTCCACAGGTGCGTTGTGCGCAACCTTTATTCATACGGCTGCGGCATAGGCTGCTCAGCTCTGACGAGTGATGACTGACGACTAGTTCAATTGTTAATGTCGATAATGGTGGTTGCAGTTGCTGGGATGGCCTACTTCATCGCCGCTGACAAGAAGATCCTGTCGCTGGCGAGGCGGCACTCGTTTGAGGAAGCTCCTGAGCACCTCAGGAACACCTCCTTCCAGGGCACAGGTCGCCTCCACTCGGCATTCTTCAGGCCATGATATGGGACATTCGTCGAGCGCGCTGCCTCTTCGTCATGACAAGCACCTGAGATGTCGTCGATGTCCCAAAAAACTGCTGCTAGGCAGTAGGCTGACGCTAGTCGCGCAGTAGTCATGGATGTACTAATAATAGTACTCTAGTACTACTATATATCGTTGTAATTACTTTGTACTATTGGTGGCCAATTTAGAACGAATGCAAATCTACTTTCTCTTCCTAATCAATCAACTTTATGTGCTATTTTTCTGGTAAAAAAATCATCTTCATATCAGTATAGTGGTCTGACTTTGCATAAAGAAAAAGGTGGTGTACTATCTTACCATCACTGACCGGAGAGCCTTGACAAAACCTTTACATAATCCTCACGAAACACGATATTTCTACAATAAAAACAGAGTATAAAAAATGTTGGTATATACATCTACTTACCAAAAAATTGGAATATCTTTAATTTGGTTCTTACTCAACATCAAGAGAGTATCCCTCGTTGGGGGGCACGTGTGCAGGCGCAGCACAGCCTACAGACAGAAACACGGTGGGAGTGCAATGGGCAATGAAGACGAATGGCTTGTTTTTTTTACTATTTACCTTTTCCATGGTCTGGCGGAAAGCCGAAACGAGTCACTAATCTCTGTATACGGCCGGTACGAGTTTGGAGAGTGACAGTGGCTTGTTAATACAGTAGTTTGTTGACGTGTGTCCTGGATCCAATGCACCGTGTCAAACCTGCACTGGTCTAATAATACTGTAATAAATAATTAAGTAACTACTTTTCAGTAATCTCAAAAGAAAGTACTTCACGTGCAAAGGAATTTGAGGCCTCAGGGAGCCTCAACGAGTAGTTTTGTGAGATTGTCCTTTGCATTGCTAGCACAGTAGCCACTAGCCAGCCTATATATCCAGCAGAGTGGTAAAAGGTGGTAATTAATCCTCTATATTATGCGGTATGTCATGTATAGCACACTGATAACTGGTTGCAACATTTATACCTTGTAAAATTCGAAATCAACGAGGTGACATTGCCCTTGAGTTCTACAATTTACTAGCCTACTATGGACCCTTTATTTCGAAAGAAAAAAAAAAGCTCCTAAGTCCTATCATGTGGAAAGAAGCATAGACTTCAAACAGAAAAACCATCATCATGAGTTTAGATATACAACAAAACACATTGGAAAGAGTTTAGGTTTAGCTCTATTGTCAATAAAAGTAGTAGCTTGCTTTAAATATAGATACTAGCACTCACTACCGGATAAGATCATAGGTGTGTGATAGGATGGGACCCTGGATCTGAAAATTGGACGAAGCAGCGGAGGATAAGCTGTCGACGCCGTACACGTACAACTTGAGTGAGTGGGGTCGCAAAAGCTCGCAACAATAAGCAGCCCACAGAACAAGACGCCACGGCGTCGGTGGTCTCCGTAGTGTGCCGCAGCTGCCCTGCCCACCCGAAAACTGGGAGCTAGCAGCGCCACCCTGATTTCCAACCAAAATCATCTGCTTACTTCCAGTTCCATTGCCTGCGTACTCTGTCCGCAGTTTTAAGTTTTACAGCCACGCGGTCCGTTCACTCTAGGCGTTCGGTTACCCGAAACCGATCAGTTCGGTTCCTCGGGTAATCGGTTAGTTTGGTTACCTAGAAATCGGAACCGATCAGCTCCTCAGAGAAGTAGGAACCGAGGGTTTTCGGTTTCGGGTAATTTGGTTCAGTTTCGATTATGACCGAACTAACCGAGGTGAAGCGAACAGAGAGAAAAAAAATCTCAGAAATGCACATCCAAGTGGGAAGAGGAACGCAAATCACTACTCGTTCTAGCAACCATGAAGAACAAATCGATGAATAACAAATTTCATTCTGGATTACGGATTGAAAAACATCACATCTCCTTGCCTCCTCTGCGCCCGCGGCCTTGCGCGATGCACACCACCTCGCCTGCGGCCCTGTGCGTTGCCGCACCTCGCCCGCTTGCTGTTGTAGCTCACCTGGCTTCATCGCCGCGCCGCTTGCCACGCCACAGCCTGTCGCGCGGCTCGCCGTCGCGCGGCTCGCCGTCACGCGGCTCACTGTGCCCTGCTCGCTTTCGAGCAGCTCGCCTCGCCCCGTGATGCTCGCTGTCGAATAGTTCACCTCAGGCGTCGAAGGGGGCTGCAAGACCTTCACCCAATCACCACCAGATGGATTGGGCACTTGCAACTTGAGTTGGGGCAGCGGAGAGGCTAGCTGGGGAGATGGGACGATGGCCAGATGGGAGGGGAGCTGTTGATGAAACCTCCTCGGCAGTCTGCCACGGGATACCCCGAGGTAGTAGATTGCGGTGAGGGCGCGCTAAAATCTACGACCCAGATGTGAGACACAGGACAAACAACCAGGACAACCAGGGTTTATCCAGGTTCAGGCCACTCGGAAGCGTAATACCCTACGTCCTGCATCTCTACTGCTGTATCGATGAGTATCAGAGTACAAGGGTTAGATCAGACGAGATCAGGTTAGACCCAGTCAGATCAGATCAAAGAAGGTTAAAGAAAAAAGGTCGGTCTATTCTAGGGGGTCCTTGTCCGCCTTATATAGCCGGAGGATAAGGTTACATATCTAGGGTTTCCCTATGGTCGGTTATATTGCGCCGTATTCTTGGAGTACATGAACTGTTCTAACCGACTAAGACTCCTTGCATGCTAAGTAGCCTTCAGCACCCGTGCGGCCCACCGATCAAGATGATGATGGATCAACCTTTGTCTTCTGGTCTAGGCCGTCTGGACTGAGCAGCCCAAAGTCTAGCTACGAGGGTATACGGGGTCTATACCCCCACAGCTAGTCTCCGAGCACCATGTATCTTGAGAAAGTCGCAGTCTTGACCTATACCGAGCAGTGAAGATGCAGACCACGTGATGCCGAGCAGTGAAGATGCAGCCCACGTGATGCCGAGCAGCGAAGATATAGACCACATGATGCCGACCATCACGGATGTTGTCCACGTGATGCCGACCAACACTGATGCTGACCAGGCGGCACCGTCCAGGCTTCTCCTGAGCAGTTCGTAAGTCCGCTCCTGACCACAACTGTCTCAGGGAAGGTGATCGGTCGAAAGATGCATAGTGTTCCAAGAAAAAGAAAAATTACTTCCACGTCCTGAGAAATGGGCCCACGTTAACACGTGACATGAAGTATCACTGGAATGCTAACATGAACAATCCATAGAGGTAAGGGTACTGAACCAAGAACAGAAAATAGGCCCAAGTCACCGTGAGGTGACGTGGGCCTACGTAGTCCCCAAGCTCGATAGAAGATAGAATATGTTGTATTGAGCTTTTTTAAGAAAAAGTCAAAATAAAAACACAAGCTAAGTGTAGTCAATGCCGAACACCCTTTCTAGAACTGAGAACAGAAAATAGGTCCAAGTCACCGCAAGATGACATGGGCCCATGTAGTCCCCAAGCTTGATAGAAGATAGGATATGTTGTATTGAGCTTTTTAGGAAAAGAGTCAAAAAAAGCACTAAGTTAACCGAGGCCAGTATCAAAGGTCTAGATGTGTTCCACCTCTTCGCAGTCCCCATGTGTGATCGAAACAGGTCACGGGTTCGATCGGGCCAAGGACACCGAGAGCCCGTGGTTCGCAACCACCACTGGGTGAAAAACTGCCAAACAGTCCCCAGGTGTGCTCGGAACAGGTCACAGCTCGACGGGGCCTAAGGACGCTGAGAGCCTATGGTTCGCAAGCACCGCTGAGTGAAACACTACCAAACTCAGTCCCCAGATTTAAGAAAAAAATCTGGAACAAATTTGGAAAGAAGTATATAATTTAAAACAATTCTGAGATTAGATCCCCAGATCACCGGACACGTGCGCAATAACCAGGATTGGTTACGCAATCATGCACATAGGGGTATACGGGGTCCCGGCCCACACGCACGCTCGGGACCAGGACGGCCCACCAAGCCGCGTCCACACGAGTCAAGCGGGGTCCAGCCCTAGAAGTCAAAGCGACGCCATCCAGTTAGTATAAATAACGGGCACCGCCGAGGGAATTGGTTCTGCATCGCATTCATTTCCACTCCCACTCTCTCCATCTTCTCAAGCGTTCCGTCTGCTCACTCCTGAGCAACCGCAGCTGCTCCTGGTCCACCGCCATGAATCCGCCGCCGCAATACAACTGATCAGATCTAACGCATCCGCACCGCCACCACTTTCCTCTCGCCCCGCAACCAACATCCTCGGAGGATATGGCGAAGAAAGGAGCCAAGAAGGAATTGGACTCCCCACCCTGTCCATAGAATAAGATATGTACCCAGATTTTGGTTATATTCAAAGTTTCCTTTATTGTTCTCTTTTCATATCACAATTGTATATTCGTGCACACATCTGTCATACACGCGCCCTGCATAAGTCTTAGTTAAACTTTGTTTTCTGCCCAACGAGAACTGTTTGACAAGGCACTGTCCAAAAAACTCTTATGATGTGTTACAGCTCCGCGCTACATGGCACTAGGAGATTTCAGTAGTATCTCTCTAATGGTGCTAGGTACCTAGTGATCCTGGTGGTCCTACTCTGTTCACTAGTGTATCCCTAATTACCTGACAGAGTTAGCTTGCTTTGAGGGTGGGGGCAAAACTTAATTGTCGACAATTTTTTAAAAACGAACTACGCATAAATATGCATCTTAAAAAGAAAATGGAAAAATGTTTACCGCCCGCTTAAACATGCCTAACTTCTCTGCATCAGAAGGCTAAAAAGTTTACGAGCACCACCTGCTCGGCATAACTTACAAACAGTGTTGTTCATACCAATACATTGTTTATGGACTACTGACCACCATCACCCTGTGCAGGATCTTCAACCAGAATCATGTCGTCAAGGGTGGCAGCAGCAGGTGCTGACGTGCTTCAAAGGTTCTCGATGGCGGTCTCCGAAAGCTCTGGCGTGATCCCAAGCGCAACTTCTGCTGGCTCCACCTCCGAATACCTGGAGCGGACCACAGCAAGTGCAGTTGCAACTGCATAGCATCCAGCTCCTGCGATAAACTCCTGGAGCGCCAGCCACAGCCTCCTGCACTGGTCGGCGATGACAACTGCTTCACCTACAGGTTCGACAGGGTGCTCTTCTCCTCGGAAGATGGCCCTTAATACGGGCTTGATGTGGTCAGTCATGGCCCACATCTTTCCTTGGAGGATGGAGACTGGGCCAAATAGCGTTCCTGCAGGCCTACAACAACAAAGCAATGGTGGTTAGCATGTCCTGGTCCATCTAGTATGCGGCAGACTACACACAACATTCTACATTGCTCTACTTACCAGTCAGCTCGGTGATCTACGCCTGGTCCTCCTTGGCCTGCTTCTCAGTGATTTCCTTCTGGTCCAGCAAGCCGACCAGCTCCCAAGCCATGGCTTCATTCTGGTCGTTTAGTTCTACAAGAAGCACCCATAAATATACAACAAGGATCAGCGTGGAATGGGTAAGCGAGGTCTACTTACTCTCGTTGTCCTCTTCCAGGTCTTCCACCATGCGGTGCAGAGCTAAAATTTCCTTTTCTTGCTGGACCCCACGCTCCTGGTAGACCTGGACCTGTGCCTCCAGCTCAGCTTTGGCTACCCGGAGGATTTTGCATTCCTCTTAGGTTGCCACAAACCAGTCTATGGTCTTGCCACGCTGAGCGTTGGTCTCTTGCAGCGACTGTATACACCATGGATTGATTAACGAGTTTGTGGCCAAATGCTGAGCTCAAAACATGCAAGCAAATCTTGGTCAGGTTTTACCTTGATCCTGTCTAGCAGCACCTCCACCACATCCTGAACACTCGTGTTGATGTCATTGTCCAAAATCTCCTCATAAGACACGAAGTTGTCCTCCCCCAGCTTGTGCGATGTGAAGATGCATTTCATGGGCAGGTCTGTGCGTGGCATCTTTGGCACCCTAGGCACCTCCTCGACCTCCTTAGGGGGCTCTAGCATGCTTGGCCATGCCCGGCCGGGCGTGCACCTCGGCGGACTACCCGTTGTGGTGGTGATCGGCCTGAACGACACCACCCGCCTCTCTGGGTGTGGAGTTGGTGTCGGGGTCGGCCTGGTGGGTGTTGCGGTGCTGCTAGTCGCCTCCTCTTGCTCCGTGGACTGTGCCACGTCGCCGGTTGTCACTTGCCCGGTGGTTGGTGGTGTGGTCTGGATGAGGGGTGGAGTCGATGATGTCGCCGGTGGAGCACGACTGTAAGTCACATTACAATCATATTTTCTTCACAACAAGAACAAAATCAAGAACATGCAAGATATGCAAACTCATTAACACTTACCTGGCTGATCGCCAGAACCCTCCTCTAAACTGTGGGGCTATTCCCCCACTTGGAGCACCAGCGGCCCTGCTGGTTGCCCTGCTGCCACGCCCAGGGACTTGGCCCGACGCCTCGTCGGTCCGACTCATTCTGATGGGCCATACCGGAGAAGTTGGCTCCCTTGCCTCCTCTCAGTACTGCGAAGATGAAGTTGTTTCAGCTGGAGATGTGGCCGCCCTGTGCGGTGCAAGCGGCGGCGATGGTGGTGGAGGTGCTGATGCCCTGGCCCGCTCCAGCCGAGTGGCTGAAGTAGTATTTCCCTACTGAGGGGGAGGAGTTTGTGGTGGTGCATTTCGCACAGATCTCTTGGGTGTCGTCATGGTCAGGGGCCTCGGTGTCCTCCCTGTCTGAGGCATCTAGGCCTGACATTTCTTCTGGCGCTGGTTCAGCGTCAGCGGATCATTGTCCGATGACTCTGGGGTAGCCGATGAATCCCTTTTCTTGCTCCCCCCTGCTCTACCGTCCAGGTTCAACTTGCCCCGGATAGCAGAGTAGAGGGCCTCTTCACCTTGGTGGCCTCTGACATGGGCTACTTACCCGCTACTTGGCATTTTGCCTGAGCAGCAGTGACTTCATCATCATCTGGGCTGGAGACGCCAACCGTCTCTTGCCCTGCTTTGGTCCTACTCCGATAGTAGGTCTCCTCAGTTCTGCGCTGGTTGGCCTGCACCTCACCCTGAGGCCATGGCTCCACCGGCACAGCAGAAAAGAACATCTTTCGATCCTGTCCAAGCAATGTATGACAGTTAGACAACCTATGTTATGCAGACATCATCACATACTTGTATATACTAATCAAATCAAAGTTTGGAACTGGTTGGCTTACCTCTGGTGGTGGTCGAGACAGGTCATACGGCAGTGCACACACTTCTGGGTAGCTGGTGGTCGGGTCGAATTTCTCAAAAAGTGAGGGCATATGCCGGTTCACCGCTTCTAGCGTTGTCCTCTCTCAGGTTTCTCGTGAAGGGTCAGCCTGGCCAGCATACTCATACAAGTGGTTCACCCGCTCCTTGCACGGCTGGATCTGGCGTGTCAACCACGTCCCTGCCACCAGCGCTCCATTGACAATCTTGTTGTCAATCAAGGTCAGCAGCTCATTCACCTGGTGCATCTCATTCGTGGTTGGTGGGTCCGACCACTTGGGGTTGAACTCTGGCACCTGCGTTATGTTGTAAGGCACCCTTCTCCCTTCGACGTTCTGGCTCATATAGAACCAGTGAGTGTTCAATCCCTTGGCGGCCGATTGATGCCGTCTTCCTAGCCAATGCATTTTCATTCCATCTCAAAGACGCACATAGCACCCGCCACCAATTTGGGACCCTCCGGATTCAACCCCCTTCTTCCTCAGCAGATAGAAGTGGCGGAACAGGTTGAAATGGGGGTCGATGCCCAGAAACATCTCACAGTAGGCGATGAAGATAGAAATGGACAGGATGGAGTTGGGATCCAGATTGCAGATAGAAATCATCTAATAGATGCAGACGTCATGGAGGAACCCATTCACAGGCACCCCTAATCCCCTAGTCACCATGTCCTCAAAAACTACAAATTCCTCATCTCGGGGACGGGGGGAGTCCTCACCTTGTGGTTCGCGCCACGCCTCCATCTCTTATGGCGGCAGCAACCCCTCATCGACGAGCGCTTGTAGCGACTCCCGTGTGCAGGACGATTGTTGCCATTGTGGCCCCGACGTGTCAGGTAAGGTCGCCTTTCCCACCTTCTTGGCTCCCTTCTTCACCATCTCATCCAAGGATAGTGGGTTGCCGGGGTGAGCGAAAAAGCGGTGGTGGTGCGGATGCGTTAGGTCTGCTTGGTTGCCTCGTGGTGGCGTGTGGATTCATGGTAGTGGACCGGGAGTGGCGGTAGTTGCTCGGGAGCAGGCAGACGGAACAGAAGATGGAGAAAGTGGGAGTAGAAATGAATGCGATGTGGAGCCGATTTCCCTGGCGGCGCCCGCTATTTATACTAACCGAATGACGTCATTTTGACTTCTAGGGTTGGACCCCGCTTGACTTGTGTGGATGCGGCTTGGTGGGCCATCCTGGTCCTGAGTGCGCGCGTGGGCCGAGATATTTTATTTCCCCCCATGTGTAGGATTGCGTATCCAATCCCTGTTGTTGCGCATGTGTCCGGTAATTTGGGGGTCTAATCTTAGATTTGCTTTAAAATTATATACTTTTTCCATATTTGTTCTAGATTTTTTCCTTAAATTTGGGGACTGATTTTGACAGTTTCCCACCCAGTGGTGCTTGCAAACCACGGGCGCTCAGCGTCCTTGGCCCGGTCGAGCCCGTGATCTGTTCCGAGCACACCTGGGGACTGTGTGGCAGTTTTTTCACTTGGTGGTGGTTGCGAACCATGGGCTCTCGGCGTCCTTGGCTCGGTCGAGCCCATGACCTATTCTGATCACATCAGGGGACTATGAGATAGGTAGAACACATCTAGTCCTTTGATACTAGCCTCGGTTAAGTTCATGTGGTTTTTGACTTTTTCCCAAAAATGTTCAATACAACATATCCTATCTTCTATCGAGCTTGGGGACTATGTGGACCCATGTCACCTCGCGGTGACTTGGACCTATTTCCTGTTCTTAGTTCTAGAAAGGGTATTTAGCATTAACTACACTTGGCTAGTGTTTTTGCTTTTGACTTTTCTTGAGAAATCTCAATACAACATATTCTATCTTCTATCGAGCTTGGGGACTACGTGAGCCCACGTAGTCCACGTCACCTTGTGGTGACTTGGGCTTATCTTCTATTCTTGGTTCGGTACCCTTACCTATATGGAGTGTTCATGTTAGCATTCCAGTGATACTTCCTGTCATGTGTTAATGTGGGCCCATGTCTCAGGACGTGGAAAAGAATTTTTCTTTTTCTTGGAACACCATGCATCTTTTGACAGATCACCTTCCTTGACAAGAGTTGTGATCAGGAGCAGACTTGCGAACTGCTCGAGATAATCCTGGATGGTTCTAACTGGTCAATATCAGTGCTAGTTAGCATCATGTGATCAACATCAGTGTTGGTTGGCATTATGTGGTCAGCATCAGTGTTGGTCGGCATCATATACATCTTCGCTGCTCGGCATCACGTGGACTGCATCTTCACTGCTTGGCATCATGTGGACTACATCTTCACTTCTCAACGCAGGTCAAGATGATGACTCCTTCAAGATACGTGGTGCTCGGGGACTAGCTATTGGGGTATAGACCCTGTATACCCTTGCAGATAGACTTTGGGCTGCTCGGTCTAGACGGCCCAGACCAGAAGACGAAGGCTGGTCCATTATCATCCTGATCGGTGGGCTTGACAACAAGACAGAGCCCGTGGTCCACTATCGCCTAGGTCGGTGGGCCGCATGGGTGCCGAAGGCTGCTTCGCATGCAAGGACTCTTAGTCATTAAGATCTGTTCATGTACTCCAAGGATATGGCGCAATATAACCGACCATAGAGAAACCCTAGATATGTAACCTTGTCCCCTGGCTATATAAGGTGGACAAGGACCCCCTAGAATGGACCTCTTTTAGTCTAATCTCATCTGATCAGAACCCTTGTACTCGGATACTCATCAATACCATAGCAGAGATGCAAGACGTAGGGTATTACGCCTCCGAGCGGCCTGAACCTGGATAAACCCTATTTGTCCTGATCATTCATCTTGCGTCTCACATCTAGATCATAGGTCTTAGCGCTCCCTCACCGCAACCTACTACCCCGGGGTATCCCATGGTAGACTGCCGAGGAGGTTTCATCGACAGCGGGGAAGGCGACCGAACCTAACACGCCGAGGCCACAATGGTAGCAATCGACCTCCACACGAGAGTCGCTGCAAGGGCTCATCGATGAGGGATCACTGCTGCCATACGAGATGGAGGCGTGGCATGAACCACAAGGTGAGGACTCTCCCTGCCCTCGAGATGGGGAATTTGTAGCTTTTGAGGACATGGTGACTCGGGGATTAGGGGTGCCTGTGAATGGGTTCCTTCATGATCTCTGCATCTATTGGATGATTTCTATCTGCAATCTGGACCCCAAGTCCATTCTCTTCATCTATTGGATGATTTCTACCTGGGCATCGATCCCCATTTCAACCTGTTCCACCACTTCTATTTGCTGAGGAAGAAGGGTGCTGACTCCGGGTCCCAAATTGGTGGGGGGTGCTATGTGTGTCTTTGGGATAGAATGAAAATGCACTGGCTAGGAAGCTGACACCAATTGGCTACCAAGGAATGGAACACTCACTGGTTCTATATGAGCCAGAATTTGGAAGGGAGAAGGGTACCTTGCAACGTAATGTAGGTGCCAGAGTTCAACCCCAGGTGGTCGGACCCACAAACCCCAGATGAGATGCATCAGGTGAACGAGCTGATGACCTTGATTGACAACAGGATTGTCAATGGAGCACTGGTGGTGGGGACATGGTTGACACGCCGGATCCAGCCATGCAAGGAGCGGGTGAACCACTTGTATGAGTATGCTGGTCGGGCTGACCCTTCACGGGAGACCTGAGAGAGGACAACGCCAGAAGCGGTGAATCGGCGTATGTCCTCGCTTTTTGAGAAATTCTACCCGACCACTAGCTACCTAGAAGTGCGTGCACTACTGTACGACCTTTCTCGACCATCGCCAGAGGTAAGCCAACCAGTTCCACACTTTGATTTGATTAGTATACACTGGTATGTGATGATGTCTGTATAACATGGATTGTCTGACTGTCAGACATTGCTTTGACAAGACCAGAAAGTGTTCTTTTCTGCTGTGCCAGTGGAGCCATGGCCTCAGGGTGAGGCGCAGGCCAACTGGTGCAGAGTCGAAGGGACCCACTACCGGAGCAGGGCCAAAGAAGGGCAGGAGACGTATGACGTCTCCAGCCTAGATGACAATGAGGTTCCTGCTACTCAGGCGAAGTGTCAAACAGTGGGTAAGTGGCCCATGTCAGAGGCCACCAAGGTGAAGAGGCCTTCTACTCTGCTATCCAGGGGCAAGTTGAACCTGGACGGCAGAGCATGGGGAGAGCAAGAAAAGGGATGCACCGGCCACCCCGAAGTAGAACGACGATCTGCTGACGCTAAATCAGCGCCAGAGGAAACATCAGGCCCAGATGCCTCAGACGGGGAGGACACCATGACCCCTACCCATGACACCCAGGAGATCTGCACGGAATGCACTGCCACCAACTCCTCTCCCTCAATGGGGAAATACTATTTTGACCCCTAGGCCGGAGCAGGCCAGGGCATTAGCACCACCACCACCATCATCGCCACCTACACACATAGGGCGGCCACGTCTCCAACTGAAATAGCTTCGTCTTTGGGGCACCGAGCTGAGGCAAGGAAGCCAACTTATCTGGTGCGCCCCATCGGAACGAGCCGAACAGGCAAGGCGTCGGACAGAGTCCCTGGGCGTGGCAGCAGGGCGTCAGGCGGGGCCCTAGGTGCTTCAAGCAAAGGAATAGCCCCGCAGTTCAGAGGAGGGTTTCGACGGTCAGCCAGGTAAGTGTCACTGAGTTCACCTATCTGTAATTTGAGTTCACCTAAGTGTCACTGAGTTTGTTGTGAGCCAAATATGTCTGTAATATGACTTACAGCCGTGCTCCGTAGGCGACGATGCTGACTCCACCACCAAGCCAGACCACACCACCAACTGCCAAGCAAGTGACGACAGGTGATGTGGCACCATCCTCAGGGCAAGGGGAGGCGGACAACAACACTACGATGCCTGCCAGTCTGACCCCAACGCTGACTCCACAACCAGAGCGACGGGTGGTACCGTTCAGGCCAGTCACCATCGCAACGGGTCGCCTGCCGAGGCGCACTCCAGGCCAGGCGGGGCCAAGCATGTCGGCGCCACCTGAGGAGGTCAAGGAGGTGCCTAGGGTGCCGAAGATGCCACGCACGGACCTATCCATGCAACGCGCACTGGGGGAGAACAGCTTCGTGTCTTATGAGGAGATTTTGGACAATGACATCGACGCGGGTATGCAAGACGCGGTGGAGGTGCTGCTAGATAGGATCAAGGTAACACCTGACCAAGATTTGCTTGGATGTTTTGAGTTTGGCGTTTGGCCACAAACTCACTAATCAATCAGTGGTGTATACAGTCATTGCAAGAGACCAATGGTTAGCATGGCAAAAACATCAGCTAGTTTGCAGCAACCTGGGAGGAATGCAAAACCCTCTAGGTAGCCAAAGCCAAGCTGGAGGCACAGGCCCATGTCTACCAGGAGCAAGAGGAGGAAATTGCTACTCTGCGCTGCAAGGTGGAGGCCCTGGAAGAGGACAATGAGAGTAAGTTGACCTCTCTTACCTGTTCCACGCTGATCCTTGCTGTATATTTATGTGTGCTTCTTGTAGAACTAAACGACCAGAATGAAGCCAAGGCTCAGGAGCTGGCCAACCTCCTGGACCAAAAGGAAACTGCTGAAGAGCAGACCAAGGCGGACCAGGCACAGATCGCTGAGCTGATTGGTAATTTGAATAATGTAGAATATCTGTGTATAGTCTTCCGCATACTGGACGGACCTGGATATGCTAACCACCATTGCTTTGTTCTTGTAGGCCTGTGGGAATGCTATTTGGCCCAGTCTCCTGTTGGGTTATGAGGGTGCTACACTAGCCAGAAAACAAAACTTTTCTACCTCATAAACCAGGATCTACTGCTAGTTACAGGTTACGGGATTACCACTAGACGCGTACGTGCAGCGGAAGATGACTTGATGTAGTCGTACACATCGCAGCAGGCAGTGCAGTTGCATGGTTGTCCATCATGTCAACCCCCTCGTGTAGTTCATCTCACTGCTCCAGATGCAGCACCTCCGAGGAATCCCACACATGCAGGGAAGAAGCGATGCGCCTCCAGACTGCTAGGTCCGCGAGGAGCAGAAGGCGCGAGCATGGGGAGGGCGAGGGTGGCTGTTCAAGCCATGTAACCTCTGACTGCACCCCTACCCCTTGCTTTATATAGGCATCCCTAATGAGCTCACGAGTTGGAGGCCCATTAGTAACCCTAAGCCTTGTCTAATTCGGGTCCAACCCGAATTAGGCTTCCAGCCCCTTAAGCGTGTGACCCTATGGGTTCATGCACACATTGACACGGGCTGAGTACTCCTACTTGCCCAATAGTTGACAGCGGCCTCTAGCAAGGCGTGACAACTCCTATGTGCACGCAAAGATCATATCAGATGAACCACTATGACCACATACAAGTTATTCCCTTTGCCACTCGATATATGGTTCAACTCGTGGGTTAACACTTAACCCAAACACGACCATGCATTTGTTGATCCAATCACTTGAGTGATCCAATGATATCTCTCTCGCGTAGAGAGGGGCAAATTCCATCTTGATTGTCTATGTCTCATAGCATGCTTCTCGACCACCCGAAGACCACCTTTATAACTACCCAGTTACGGAGCAGCGTTTGATAGTCCCTAAGTAGGCCGTTTCACATCTTAAGTACATACCACAATCTCAGGTCTAAGGACATAATGTATATGACATGAATAGAGACTTTCTCATATCGGGTCAGTCTAGCCTACATGTCTCACATGTGCCCACATTATTAGTTTGACATCTCCATGTCCATGATTTGTGAAACATAGCCATCAACTAATACATGTGCTGGTCTAATATTCAAGTGTGTTCTCACAAGAACGCCGACTAGGGACAACTTTAGAATAACCATTCAAGTAATTGAGTTCCACAAATAATTCATATAATTGCCAATCAACACAAGTTGTCTATAATGGATATTCAATGAACACTTAATGCATGTCATAGATACAACTGGAATATCATCATCTCTATGATTACCTCTAGGGCATATTCCCAATAGTCTCCCACTTAAACTAGAGTTAATCTCTAAGATGTCTAATCCCCCATAGACCTCATGTGTGCCTCATGCTTAGGCTGTGGAAGAGCCTTTGTCAAAGGATCCGCTACATTCATACCTGTATGTATTTTGCACAATTTGATCTCTTCACGTTTCACAAACTCTCGAATGAGATGAAACTTCTGGGGTACATGTTTGTTCTTCTAGTGATCCCTAGGCTGCTTAGCCTGTGCAATTGCCCCATTGTTATCACAATGTAAATTCAATAGGCCCGTCGCATTCAGAAACACACCAAGCTTAATGAGGAACCTCCTCATCCAAACACCTTCCTTTGCGGTGCCAGAAGCTGCAATGTACTCGGCTTCTGTTGTAAAATCAGACACCGTCTCCTACTTGGAACTTTTCTAGCTAATTGCACCACTATTTATTATGAACACAAAACCTGATTGAGATAGTGAATCATCCCCGTCGGTTTGGAAGATAGCATCGGTGTAACCATTTACAATGAGCTCCTCCTCACCTCCATAGATTAGGAACACATCCTTAGTCCTTCATAAGTACTTAAGAATGTTTTTAACCAACATCCAGTGACTCTCACCAGGATTGGCTTGATACCTGCTCGCAACACTTAGAGCATAGGCTACATCTGGATGAGTACATATCATGGCGTACATGATGGAACCAACTGCCGAAGCGTATGGAACCTTACTCATGCGTTTGCGCTCAGCATCAGTGGAATGACACTACTTATCACTGTAGCGCACACCATGTGACACAGGCAAGAACCCTTTCTTGGACTGTTCCATGTTGAACCTCTTCAACATCTTTTCAATGTAAGTATCCTGGCTTAATCCTATTAGCCTTCTCGACCTATCTCTGTAGATCTTAATGCCCAAAATGTATGTTGCTTCTCCTAAATCCTTCATAGAAAAACTATTATTCAGTGAAGTCTTTATAGATTGCAACATAGGAATATCATTCCTAATCAATAGTATATCATCCACATACAAGATCAGAAATACAACAGCGCTCCCACTTTCCTTCTTGTAAACACAAGGTTCTTCTTCATTCTGACGGAAGCCAAACCCTTTGATGACCTCATCAAAATGAAGATTCCAACTCCAAGATGCTTGCTTTAACCCATAAATAGATTTCTTAAGCTTGCATATCTTTCCAGCATTATTAGGATCAACAAAACCTTAGGGCTATATCATATACACGTCCTCTTCTAAATACCCATTTAGAAAGGCTATTTTAACATCCATCTGCCATATCTCATAATCAAAATATGCAGCAATTGCTAGAATGATCCGGATAGATTTAAGCATCGCTACCAGCGAGAATGTCTTGTCGTAGTCAACCCCCTGAACTTGCCGAAAACCCTTTGCGACAAGCCGAGCTTTATAGACATGAACATTTTCGTCCATATCCTTCTTCTTCTTGAAGATCCATTTGCACTCAATGGGTCTAACCCCATCAGGCGGGTCAACCAAGTTCTAAACTTGATTATCTCCAATGGAACCTATCTCAGATCTCATGGCACTTTGCCATTTCTCAGAATCTGGATCCATCATAGCTTCTGCATAATCTTCAAGTTCATCATCGTCTAACAATAACAAATCCCCACGCAATGCATGAAGTCTCCCTGATCTTCATGGTTGTGGTGGTGTGTCCACAGCCACGGGTGTCTCAACTTGCTCTGCTACATTAGCATCACTCGTAGAGTCAGTCCCTACTGGCTCATCTTGAACTTCTTCAAGATACACCTTTTATCCATTCTTTTCTCTTTTGAGAAACTCTTTCTCTAAGAAAATACCGTTTCAAGTAACAAACACTTTGCCCTCTGACCAGTTATAGACATAATACCCTAAAGTTTCCTTCGGATATCCCACAAAAAAGCACTTGTCCGATTTGGTTGTTAGTTTATCTGATATAAGTCATTTGACATAAACTTCACAACCCCAAATTTTTGAAAAAGACAAACTGGGACTCTTACCAGTCCACATCTCATATGGTGTCTTAACTACGGACTTAGATGGAACCCTATTCAATATGAAAGCGGTTGTTTCTGGAGCGTATCCCAAAACGATTAAGGTAGGTCTGACTGGCTCATCATAGACTGAACCATGTCCAACAAGGTTCGATTACGTCGCTCAGACATGCCATTTCTCTGAGGAGTTCCGGGTGGCGTATGCTGTGGAATAATTCCACAACTCTTAAGATGATTGCTAAACTCGTGACTTAGATATTCGCCTCCACGATCAGATCACAAGGCCTTGATCTTCTTGCCACATTGATTCTCTACTTCATTCTGAAATTCTTTGAACTTTTCAAATGTTTTAGACTTATGCTTCATTAGGTAGATATATCCATATCTACTAAAGTCATCAGTAAAAGTTATGAAGTATTGAAATCCTCCTCTAGCTATTGTGCTCATTGGTCCACATACATCAGTATGTACAAGTTCCAACAAGTTAGACGCCCTCTCAGGAAATCCTTTGAATGGTGCCTTGGTCATCTTGCCTAGCAGGCAAGCCTCACATGTCTCGTATGATTCAAAATCAAACAAAGTTAGAAGACCATCATCATGGAGCCTCTTCATGCGATTCTCACTTATATGACCCAAGCGATAATGCCACATATAGGTAGGACTTAACTCATTAAGCCGAGGCCGTTTAGCACTAACATTACAGACAGGTGCATCATCAAGATTTAAAATAAATAACCAATTCACAATGGATGCAAAAGCCACAAACATGTCATTCTTGGAGATCACACAACCATTGTCTTTACTCGCAAAAGAATAACCATCCTTCATCAAACATGAAGGTGATATAATATTTCAACTTAAGCTAGGAACAAAATAACAATTATTCAATTCCATGATAAATCCTGATGGCAGGTGAAGCTGCATCGTCCCGACATTCAACGTAGCAACTCTTGCATTGTTGCCCATGCGGAAGTCAACCTCTCCCTTTTCCACGCTTCTACTTCTTATCATTCCCTGCATCGTATTACAAATATGAGCAACCGATCTGGTATCAAATACCCAGGAATTGATATAGGAGTTAGCAAGAAAAATGTCTATAACATGAACAACAAGGGTACAAGTAGCAGTAATACCTTTACCGCCGCCATCCTTCTCTAAGGACGCCAAGTACTCCTTGCAATTCCTTTTCCAGTGACCTTTTCCCTTACAATAAAAGCAGTCTGAATTTACAGATGGTCCAGCCTTGGCAGTAGATGGGTTTGGCTTAGAGATCTCATCTTTAGCCTTGCCCTTCTTCTTCCTCCAAGAATTGCCCTTCCTCTTAAAATGAGGTCAGTTCTGGATCGCCAACACTTGGCTACTGCCGGCACCTTTCTTGATGTCGGCTTCTGCAGGTTTCAGCATACCACACAGTTCACTCAAGCCTCTCTCCTCCCCATGCATATGGTAGTTCAAGATAAAGTTTCCATAGCTGGGCGGAAGAGACGAGAGGATAAAATCAATAGCCAACTCTTGGCCGATTGGGAAGCCTAGCTTCTCCAACCTTTGAGTGTAACCACCCATCTTGATTACGTGTGGTCCTACTGCTGTGCCCTCTGCAAGCTTGGTTTCCACAAGCGCCTTAGAGACATTGAACCTTTCAGTCCTGGCCTGTGTGTGGAATATCTCCTCAAGCGCCACGACCATATCATTCGCTGAGTGATTGTTATCAAAATGCATCTGCAGATCAAATTCCATACAAGCAAGCATAAGGCAACTCACTTCAAGATCAGCATCACATGCTTTCTTGTAAGCGGCTCTTTTAGCAGCAGGTGCATTTTCTCCAGGCTCATCTGGTAATGGGGTGTCTAGAATATCTTCCTTTTTCTCAGCCCTGAGAACAATTCTCAGGTTGTGGATCCAATTCGCATAATTTGTTCCATTCAACTTATCTTTCTCAAGAATTGTACGCAAAGAAAATGGTTGATTACGAGCAGCCATCTACAACAAAAGTAATGCAAAATACTAAGACAAAGTATCCATCAAGGAGTAAATTATATCATATAGAATATACTCCCACTAAAATCAATATCCCTCAATTGATACTTAGTGATTCAAGACCTACAACTAACATCCCAACCAGTGAGCTTTAGCATCACCGCTGGTCGGTATGGTAGATCGGTAAGCAACACCTTGCTAATCATATCTCATATGACTCTTGTTGTTGGGCTAGCATCCCTATCCCAAGCACTCAACCTTACCATGCTTCAAGATCCCTAACTGTTAGGATGACCTTGTTCAAGTAACCAAACCTTCTTGCAGTAAGTATCCGATATGAACCTGCCTAGTCGAGGAAGACCAGTGGCACCCTAATTTCATAGACCCACCACCGATTGTACAAGACTTATGACAGTGCAAGGTTTGGGGAAGCATTCAACTTAAACATTGCTAAGGGATCGTTCTACTTCACTACCGCCCTCATGTAGACAAAACATAATAGCATGTGAAAGTAGAACAAATAATGAGAATCACATTCACACATAGTGACATGGTATGGCCCTTTAATGAACGGTGATCTCCATCTCCATCATCTTGCCCATCATGGTGATCTCCATCTCCACGATCCATGTGTGCCATCCTTCTTGTGATAAGTCCTCCAAGAACTATCTTGCCGCAAGCTATACTAATTACATAGTCGCAAGATCACAAGACGGCGCGCAGGCCAATACATCAAATAGCAACACATATGGCTCCAGACGTGTTGCTTACATGACACGCAGGCCATGAAGAATTACATACATACACATGGGCCATACCAATCACATCATATCCTACAAAAACAAGTCAGGCATAGAACGATTCTATGCGCTACCACATGGGATTACACAGATCGCATCTATGGAATCGCTATGAAAATCTTATCAGATTGATCTCATCAACCTGAATCCGAACCATTCGGAGTCCCTCTATTTTCACTAGATCAATCCCATTGATCTATGCCCAACATGTATGGTCTTACGTGTATCACTTAACTCAGGTGGCGGATTAAACCAACCAGTATGAGTACATTGTTACACGACCACGCAACAAGAGCACGAAAATAGATTGAGTTTCCATCTATCACCCCATTTCACAAAAAGATCTAATCAACATGTGCAACCAAACCTAGCAGATCTCATCTACTATTCCTGCATATCAACTATACTCCCAAAACCGAACCTATAACAAGGCAGTAACGGCTCTGATACCACTGTTGGGTTATGAGGGTGCTACACTAGCCAGAAAACAAAACTTTTCTACCTCATAAACCAGGATCTACTGCTAGTTACAGGTTACAGGATTACCACTAGATGCGTAGGTGCAGCGGAAGACGACTCGATGTAGTCGTACGCGTCGCAGCAGGCAGTGCAGTTGCTTGGTTGTCCGTCACATCAACCCCCTCGCATGGTTCATCCCAGTGCTTCAGATGCAGCACCTCCGAGGAATCCCAAACGTGCAGGGAAGAAGCGATGCGCCTGCGGACTGCTAGGTCCACGAGGAGCAGAAAGTGCGAGCGTGGGGAGGGCGACGGTGGCTGTTCAAGGCGTGTAACCTCTGACTGCGCCCCTACCCCTTGCTTTATGTCTCATAGCATGCTTCCCGACCACCCGAAGACCACCTTTTATAACTACCCAGTTTTGGAGCAGCGTTTGATAGTCCCTAAGTAGGCCGTTTCACATCTTAAGTACATACCACAATCTCAGGTCTAAGGACATAATGTATATGATGTGAATAGAGACTTTCTCATGTCGGGTCAGTCTAGCCTACATGTCTCACATGTGCCCACATTATTAGTTTGACATGTCCATGACTTGTGAAACATAGCCATCAACTAATACATGTGCTGGTCTAATATTCAAGTGTGTTCTCACAAGAACGCCGACTAGGGACAACTTTAGAATAACTATTCAAGTAATTGAGTTCCACAAACAATTCACATAATTGCCAATCAACACAAGTTATCTATAATGGATATTCAATGAACACTTAATGCATGTCATAGATACAACTGGAATATCATCATCTCTATGATTACCTCTAGGGCATATTACCAACATCTCCGTCCTCCAAGGAAAGATGTGGGCCATGACTGACCACATCAAGCCTGTGATAAGGGCCATCTTCCGAGGAGAAGAGCACCCTGCTGACCCTATAAGCGAAGCAGTTGTCATCGCCGACCAGTGCAGGAAACTATGGTCGACACTCCAGGAGTTCATTGCAGGAGCTGGACGCTACGCGGTTGCAACTGCCCTTGCCGTGGACCACTCTCGGTATACAGAGGTGGAGCTGGCAGTAGTTGCGCTTGGGATTGTGCCAGAACATTCGGAGACCGCCACCGAGGACCTTCGAACCACGTCGACGCCTGCTATTGCCACCCTTGTTGATGACATGATTCTAGTCGAAGATCCTGCATAGGTGATGGTGGTCAGTAGGCCATAAACAATGTATTGGTATAAAAAACATTGTTTGTAAGTTATGTCGAGTAGGTGGTTCTCATAAACTTTTTAGCCTTTTGATGCAGACAAATTAGGCATGTTTAAGCGGGTGATAAACATTTTGCCATTTTCTTTTTTTAGATGCATATTTATGCGTAGTTCGTTTTTCAAAAATTATCAACAATTAAGTTTTGCTCCCACCCTCGAAGCAAACTAACTCTGTTAGGTAACTAGGGATGCACTAGTGAACAGCGTAGGACCACCAGGATCACTAGGTACCTAGCACCATTAGAGAGCGACTGCTGAAATCTCCTAGTGCCATGTAGCGCGAAGCTATAACACATCGTAAGAGTTTTTAGGACAGTGCCTAGTCAAGCCATTCTCGTTGGGCAGAAAACAAAGTTTAATTGAGACTTGTGCAGGGCGCATGTATGATAGATGTGTGCACAAACACAAAATTGTGATAGGAAAGAGAACAATAAGGGAAACTTTATCAAAAATCTGAATAACAAAAATCTGGGTACATATCTTATTCTATGGATAGAAGCGTATGAGGTGGTCAATGTGCCATGAATTGGACTCCTCGACACCCTCCATCGTCTCCAACCGATAGGGCATCGGGAGTGTGACAGCCTTGATCCTAAATGACCCTTCCCATCTGGATGACAGCTTGTGCAGACCATCTGTGTACTGGATTCATTGTAACACCATATCGCCAACCACGAACAGCCTGCCTTTGATGTTGCAATTATAGTAATGACGCACTGAAGCTAGGTACTTAGCTGTTTGAGTGCAGGACTCGAGTGCTATCTCTTCTTTGGCGATGATGTCAATTTCCCTAGCTTCGTTGGAGGCTTCTTCATTGTAATGCTGGACACGCGGTGAAAGGAGTGTGACCTCGGCTGGTAGGATAGTCTCGGATCCAAACACCATGAAGTACGAGGAAACTCCAGTGTTGCGACTAGGCTGGGTACGCAGTCTCCAGACTACGACAGGTAATTCCTTGAGCAACCGACCAGGTTTAAGATCCTTGTCGTCATGGTATACATGTTTGCGCAGGGCATTGATGATCATACCGTTAGCTCACTCCACCTGTCCATTTGCTCGAGGATGAGCAATGGACACATTTGACTTTGATGCCATTATCATCACAAAAGTCAAAAAACTCATCGCTAGTGAACTAAGAGCCTAAATCGATAATGATGGTATTGGGTATGCCAAACTGGTGGATAACATCATCAAGGAACTATACCGCTTTCTGGGACGAGGCTTTCTTGATGGCTTTGTACTCAATCTATTTGGAAAATTTGTCGATGAGTACGAAGACACGTGTGTCCGCCAGGAGCCTTCTTGAAGGGATGAATCATGTCGAGTCCCCAACATGAAAATGGCCAAGTGACCAGGATGGTCTGAAGTTCATGTTAGGGACATGAATCTGCTTGGAAAACATCTGACAATTTTTGCACTGGCGCACGTAATCTTATGCGTCAGAGACGGCTATCGGCCAGTAGAACCCTGCTCAGTAGGCTTTGTCGACTAGCGTTCGGGATGCCACATGGCCACAAGTGCCCGCATGAATGTTCTTCAGAAGTTTCAAACCCTCTGCCTATGTGATGCATTTCTGGTAAATCACAGACCTTGGGGCCTTGCAAATCAGCTCGCCGTTAACCATGAGGTAGGCACAGGCTCTGCAGACCTCCGGAACAAGGTGGTCATTCAGGTATCTGACAAAGGGCTCTCTCCAGTCAGGCTGGGGAGGCATTGCCTACTCGGTTGACTCATTAACCGGTGGCTGCTCACTACCGTCGTCAGATCCCTGCTGGCCGGGGTAGCTATCTTTCACCTCTTTTGCCTTGCCACTGAGCGCCACTACAAGCCGGTCGGTAGCGGTACTAGGCGTAGGTGCTTCATAAGCCTGATCGGGGATCGAAGGCTTAATCAAATCTTCAACAAAAACACCAGGTGGTACCTTGGCTCGAGATGACCCAAGTTTAGACAGCTTATTAGCACTTGTGTTATCGGCACGATGTACGTGGGTGAATTCTAGTCCATAGAACTTATTCTCCAGCTTACGACTCTCAGCAACATAGGCATCCATCTTTTCATTGACTACGTCCCAGTCTTTGTTGACCTGGTGGATGACCAGAGTAGAATCTCCATACACAAGGAGCCGTTTAATGCCTAGCTCGACTGCAATGTGGAGGCAATGTAGGGCTACTTCGTACTTGGCCACACTATTGGATGCCTTGAAGTGTATGCACAAGATGTAGCGGAGCGTGTCCTTGGAAGGAGAGATGAAATAGAACCCTGCCCCAGCGCCATCGATGTTCAAGGAACCATTGAAGTACATCTTCCAGTGGTCGGTAGACGTATCAGCTAGGGGCAGGTTGAGGTCCGACCACTCCACAATGGAATCAACTAGGGCCTGAGACTTCACAATATTGTGACTGCAGAAGTTCAGTGTGAACTCAAAGAGCTCTAACGCGTATTTGACAATACGGCCACTAGCGTCTCTGTTGCGGAGAATATCGCCAAGTGCAGCTTCTGTGACCGCCGTGACCTTGTAGGCTTGGAAATAATGGAGGAGCTTTTGTTTGGTGATCAGTAGGGCGTATAGTAGTTTATGCACATGGTTGTATCATTGCTTGGTTTCGTTAAGAACCTCGCTGAGGTAGTAGATTGGGTGCTGCACCCCATAGACGTGCCCGGGCTCATCGCGCTCGACCACCATCACGGTACTAACCACGTTAGTTGTGGCAGCAATATAGAAGAGAAGCTCCTCGCCCTCTCATGGGACCGTGAGTACTAGGGGAGTCGCAAGGTACTCCTTGAGCTATTTGAAGGCCTTGTTGGCCTCCTCCGTCCACTCAAATTTCTCTTTCACTTTGAGCAGTTTGAAGAAGGGAAGCCCTTTTTTGCCCATGCGGGAGATGTAGTGGCTCAGGGCTGCCATGCAGCCGGTAAGTTTCTGGATATCTTTGATGCTTCGTGGTGGTTGTAGGTCCAGCACAATTTGAACCTTCTTAGGATTTGGGCGTATGGCATCCTGGCTGACAACGTTGCCAAGCAAGATCCTAGAAGGAACGCCAAAGATGCACTTGTTGGGATTCAGTTTCCACTGAAAATTGTTGAGGGCCACGAAGGTCCGTTGGAGGTCGGCAACCAGTGTATGGGACTCCCTAGTCTTCACCACCACATCATCTACATATGCCTCGACAAGGTCATCGATGATCTCATGCTCGAGGCAGGCCTGGATGGCCCGCTGGTAAGTAGCTCCAGTGTTCTTGAGGCCAAATGACATGGTCGTGTAGCAGAAAGCACCGAAGGGGGTGATGAAGGCGGTCTTCTCCTAGTCCCCCTTTTTTAGGGCTATTTGATGATAGCCCGAGTAGCAGTCTAGGAAAGAGAGTAGCTCACGACCTGCGGTAGAGTCTACAACCTCGTTGATTCGAGGGAGATTGAAAGCCTGTTAGGGCAGTGCTTGTTGAGATCGGTGTAATCAACGCACATTCTCCATTCATTATTCTTTTTGAGTACAAGAACCGGATTTGCTAACCACTCTGGATGGTAGACCTCTTTGATAAAGCTAGCTACTAGAAGCTTGGCTACTTCTACCCTGATGACTTCCTTGCGGTCATGAGCGAACCGTTGCAACTTCTGCTTGATAGGTTTAGCGGTCTTTGAGATGTCAAGGTAGTGCTCGTCCTTTTCCCTTGGGACACCTGGCATGTCGGCGGGTTTCCACGTGAACATGCTAACGTGCTCTCAAAGGAATTGGATGAGCGTGTCTTCCTATTTGGGGGGAAGGGTAGCCCCGATCCTGGTGTTCTTTGAGGGTCGAGTTGGATTAGCTTGTGCTGCTTGATCTTGTTGGAAGGTCGCCGTGCCAACCCAATCGGAACCTCGAGCTCCACAGGGGGTGCCTCCTTGACACCCAGGCTGGTGTGCTCCATGATGTGCTTCAACTCCTCGAACTCCATGGCTGCATAGGCATCGGACTTACACACACGCACTGTGAAGATGTTACCGTGCAGGGATAGGACGCCTGCTCGGTTGGGAGCTTCAACACGAGGTACCCATAATGAGGGACCACCATGAACTTGGCGATTCCTGGTTGGCCAAGGTTGGCATGGTAAATGCCCTCAAAGTTGGCCATGATGAAAGTGAAATGGTCGATGCAGAAGTGCTGCTTTGTTCCAAACTGGACGGGCAATATGATTTGCCCGAGGGGGTACAAGGGTTTGCCTGGCATGATGCCCCAAAACGGAGACTCATATGGCTTAAGGTTTCCCTGCTTCAGCCCAAGCTCCTTGAAGGCTAGATAGAATAGAATGTTCAAGGCGCTGCCACCATCAACGAGCACTTTCTCGAACTGGACACCGTTTATCATCGGGTCAAGGACCAGCGGGAACCGACCAACGTCGGGGATTTTGGCCCACATATCGTTGCGGTTGAACGATATGGGCTGCTCGGACCAGGCGGGCACCTTGACATCTGTAACGAAGTCATTAGCCTCCTGGATATCCATGATGGCTCTCGTCAGTTGCTTCTTGTCATGGGCGTTCTCTAGTCCGACCTTTCCATCAAAAATAAAGGTAGTCACATTCTTCACGGGATCCCTATAGGCGTGCTGTGGGTTCGCATCTTGAGCTTCTTCTTCGTCGGCATCCTCTTGCTAGACGGGGTTCTTGGCCTTGGCTTTGGGAGCTGGCGGCAGCTTCTTGTTGGCCGTCTTCCCCAGCGCCTCTTTCAAGACCCTTCACTCACCCAACGTGTGGCTCTTGCCAGGATGACAAGGGTAATCCTGACTAAGGACCTTGTCAAGCTCTTCGTCGTTCGCCCTCTTCTAGCCCTTTACCACATTGACAGAGGGGTCATTGCGATTACGCCGACCACCATTGTAGGCGTCCTGGCCACGATGCTTGAAAGAGCGATCATCATCATGGTGGTCGGTGTCGCAATTGATACGATGGTTGTGGCAATCATTCCGCCGATCAGGATGGCGGTCTTGGTTGCTGTCGCGGTCATGGTCGTCGTCGCGGCTGCAGTTGCAATCGGGGGGAAAGGAGTCCACCTGGTTCAGCCCGTTGTTGAGATGAGTGAATCTATGGGCGATGGAGAGGAGCTCTTCCATGTTCTTGGTCGCTCGAGGAGCAACTCCTTCTTGAGGTCTAGACCACATGGTTGGACCAGACCAGTAATGAAAAGGTCGATCCCTTCTGCCGGGGTGACGTCGATCACATGATTCCACGTGTCGGAGAAATGCTGGATGTATTGTCGTAGCGATTCCCTTGGACGATGATGTACATGTGCCAGAGTGTACTTGGTGTTCGGCTGCACGCAGGTGGGCTTGAAGTTGTCGATGAACGAGGCCAACTGTGGATACTACCGCCACGCTGGCGGAGCAACCAGGAGGTAGCGATGTTGCTCAAGACTACCAGGAGGTAGTCTGCCATGACGAATTGGTCACCTCCCACTGCTCGGACTGCCACTTCATACAGCATGATCCAGTGCTCAGGGTCGTCTCATCCATCGTACATCTTGACGTCCCCAATCCGAAAGTTTTTTGGCCAAAGGACGGCCTTTAGTTCTTCCGAGAACGGGGCTAGTTCGCTCATGTGTCGCCGAGCATGGTAATGTTCATTGAGATGGCCATGGAGATCACGATCTTGGGGCTGCTCGACTTCCTGGTTGCACTGACGGTTGGCCTACTTCCAGTTGGCGCGCTGGCGATTGCCGTGTTAGCGTTGGTCATCGCGCGGCACCTCTCGTGGGGCTTCATTGGCATTGGCCTACTGCTTGAGCGGAGGTCCTCCGGGATCACCACGATCGATGCGATGTGGTCCGTGAACCAGTAAAGCAGAGCTGAACCACCAGTGCTTCAGCGGCGATCAAAAAATCACGGATCGCTTTGACCCCAGGTGTGTTCGGGGGAAGGTTGTTGAGCCGATCCACAGCCACAGCAATGTTGGCTGTGGGAGTCTCGTGGACGATTTGATCCTCCACCATGTTGAATTCGCCATTGAGGTTGCGTTGGAGGTGGCGCGGCTGGGGGCCTGCACCGTTACCACCGTTGCCACCGTTGTTGGCGGCGTTCGCTTCTTGTGCCTCCAGGAGGCGTCGGCGTTCTCGATTGGTCTTGCGGCCTTCCGTTGCTTGCCTCTCCTATTCTGTTTCATTTGGAATAGGAGGCTCATCCACGCTGACCGCGAATACCGAGCCGTTGAAGCCGGGCGGGATCTTAGGAGTGCCTGGTGCCATGTCGGCAGAACAGGTCTAGTGGTCCAACATGGTCGGGCTCTCCTCCTCATCGTTCCCCTGACTCTGGACCTCAGGACTCTCTTCGTCAGAGAGGAGGTACTCGATAAGGTCGAAGGAGACGGAGAGCATCCCATTGAGCCTAGAGAGCGTCGTCCTTGGGAATCGTAGCATCCAACCCGGAAGGAATTTGCTGCAAAGCCACCATGCCTACCATGGGCCTTGGATCTTCCAGGACCAGAACCAGATTGGGATCTAGGTCCAAGAGGTGGTCATCACGTTGCTGAGGAGTGTCCTGTAGGCTTCTCGCGTAGGACGCGGCTACGTTGCTCAACCCGTGCGGGAAGATGGGTATATTATTTGGGTCGGGGGCGATCGGATCTGCCGGCCCTGGTGCAGGTTGCATCTGCTGTGCCCGGCGCTACTACCTCTGCTTTGCTTGGGACTAGCGGGCAGCGTGGCTAAGCGTGCGCTGGCGCTGATGCCTGTTGATGAACTCGTCTAGCCTAACCAAAGGCAAAGCCCGAGCAGCGGCCAGAGTTGGATCTGGTCAGCGCGGGTGACGAGTCTGATCGCGCGCAGGGCGCTGCTGACGGTGCCTCTGGTTGGGCGCGGGCTGTCGTCGATGGTGCTCCACCACAGTAGGAGGCCTGCCTCGGCGAGAAGCCGATGGTCCTCATCTGCGGTTAGCAGATGACACTCGGGTCAGAGCCAGATCTGGATCTGGTCGGTGCAGGCCACCAGCTTGGCCCGTACGTCCTTGCTGGTGCCAAGCGTTGCCCTCATGGCGGACAGGTGGCGGCCCGCGAACCATGGGCGGGTTTGGATTCGCGCGGCGTGGCTGTTTGGCGCGATTGCACCGGCGTGGTCGGACGGGGGTGAAGTCCAAGTACTCTTCACGGAGCCACGCAGGAGCGGACTCCACGTACTCAAGGAGCTTAGCTAGACCTGCCCCGTGCCGATCGATCATGTCGATCAGATCTGGTAGCGAGGAAGCCGCAGTTCGCTGCTGGCGTGGCCATCAACTCCGCCCTTGTCATGGGTGGCTCGAACGACCCCGGGGGTGGCCTCGGGATCTGGGTTGTTGGAGACGTGGTTGGCGCGGTCGGTGCTGGGGCCGACTGTGTCACAGCCGGAGCTGGGACCAGTTGCGCTGCTCCCGCGAATGTGAGGGACGTTGCCACGCCGGTGCTCCACGTGAGTGAACCGATGGTGAGGGAGATGCCCGCCTCGAAGTTCATGGAAGCTGGGAATGAAACCATCTGGATTGCCTGCTGATCAAATCATGCACCCCCTACCTGGCGTGCCAGTATCGATGAAACCTCCTTGGTAGTCTACCACGGGATACCCCGAGGTAGTAGATTGCGGTGAGGGCGCGCTAAGATCTACGACCCAAATGTGAGACACAGGACAAACAACCAGGACAACAAGAGTTTATCCAGGTTCAGGCTACTCGAAAGCGTAATACCCTATGTTCTGCGTCTCTCCTGCTACATCGATGAGTATCCAAGTAAAAGGGTTAGATTAGACGAGATCAGGTTAGACCCCGTCAGATCAGATCAAAGAAGGTTAAAGAAAAAAGGTCAGTCTGTTCTAGGGGGTCCTTGTCCGCCTTATATAGCCAGGGGACAATGTTACATATTTAGAGTTTCCCTATGGTTAGTTACATTGCGTCGTATTCTTGGAGTACATGAACAGATCTAACCGACTAAGACTCCTTGCATGCCAAGCAGCCTTCAGCACCCGTGCGGCCCACCAATCAAGATGATGATGAATCAGCCTTTGTCTTCTGGTCTGGGCCGTCTGGACCGAGCAGCCTAAAGTCTAGCTGCGAGGGTATACGGGGTCTATACCCCCACAAGAGCCGTCCCTAGCGGCTGAGGGGAGTAGGGGGCATGTTCCTAGTGGCTGAGGGGAGAAGAGGAGTGGGGTTTTGACCTAGAGTTACATATGTATTGGGTTAGGTTGTATCTTCAAGGGCCTTCTAGACTATAGTTAGGTTATTTCGGTTAACCGAGGCCTGGAACCGAATTACCCGTAATAAATTCAGTTCCTGAGATGCTAGAACCGAATATGAAACCGAAACCGATCAGTTTGGTTAGTTCGGTTTCGTTTTCGGGTATTTCAGTTCAGTTGTCGGGTATCGGTTTTTTTTCCCCATATTGACGGTCCGTGGCTTCTCTGCCAAGTCAAACTGTCTCAGTCGTCGAACTAGTTGGTGGACTGTTTTTGACCGTTCACTCCATCAGTGATACACTGGTAACTTGTACTCAGAGATATAAGCCGAGTAAATCATTATTGTTTCTTTCTCAGCAATGAATTTGGTGGAGTATATATATATGCTTTTGTTAGATCCTGTCTACCTAAAAGGCTAAAACTTGTGTGTTTTATTTTTCTGACAGACAGTGAAGTATATATTTTTCTAGGGCACACAATCCACGTCCGTTGCGTAGATAAATTGGCCGGCCGATCGAGTCGTTGTCGTGTACCTACTGCATACCCAAGGTCGTCGGCCTCAGCCGCATCTCCCTACCATGGCCACCATGGGAACCAAGCACGTCGTGCTCTTTCCCTTCCCTGGTCAAGGCCACCTCGCCAGTTTCCTCGCCATCGCCCGCCTCCTCGTCCGTGAGCTCCCGGAAGCCACCATCACTCTCGTCTCCACTCCAGGCAACGTCGCCGCCCTGCGTTCCTCCTTGTCGGCCGCGGCGCAGACCAACTCTATCGCCTTCCACGCTCTGCGGTTCGTCCCGGCCGACCACGGCCTGCCCGTCGGCTGGGAGTCAACCAACTCCCTCCCGCCGCCATCGTTCGTCACGCTTTTCGAGGCCTTCGAGTCCCTAGAGCCCGCCTTCGATGACTACATCTCAGGCCTCCGCGGACAGAGCGGCAATGAGGCGGACATCTGCATCGTCGCCGACGTGTTCGTCGCGTGGACGGTGGACGTCGCGCGGCAGCACGGGTGCGCGCACGCGGTCTTCGTCTCCTGCGGCGCGTTCGGGATGGCCATCTTTCACGCCCTGTGGAGCCACATGCCGGCGCTGCCTTTCGGCTCCGACAGCTTGCTCCGCCTGCCAGAGTATCCGGACGTGGTGCTCCACCGTTCGCAGCTGTCGCCCGCCTTCCTCTGCCACGGCGACTTGATCGACCGGTGTACGGCGTTCAACCAGCGGGCCATACGGCACGGGTATCGCACGGACGCGGTGCTCGCCAACACCGTAGAGGAGTTTGAGAGCACGGGGCTGACAATGATGCGCCGTGCTGCCGGCGAAGTTCCAGTCTGGCCCATTGGCCCTCTCGTCCGCGGCGGCGACACGGTCTCGTCTGAGACCCACGATGACGGCGTTCTACGGTGGCTGGACACGCATGCTCAGTCGTCCGTCCTGTACATTTGTTTCGGGTCACAGAACACCATACAAGCCAAGCAGATGACGGAGCTCGCCGCGGCCCTGGAAAGCACCGGCCGGCCGTTCGTCTGGGCGATCCGTCCGCCCGTGGGGTTTGACATCACCAGCGCGTTCCGCGACGATTGGCTTCCCGAGGGGATCGAGGCGCGAGCGCGCGCTGAGAGCCGAGGCCTCGTCGTGCGCGGGTGGGCGCCGCAGTTGCGGATCCTGGCGCACGCCGCCACGGGCGCGTTCTTGAGCCACTGCGGGTGGAACTCGGTGCTGGAGAGCCTGACGCACGGCGTGCCCATCCTCGGCTGGCCGCTCTCGGCGGAACAGTTCTACAACGCCCGGATGCTGGCGGAGGAGGGAGGGAGGAGGGGGCGGGGGGGGGGGGGGGGGGGTGTGGTTTGTGTGTGGCGGGTGTGGTGTGCGCTCGGAGGTGGCGCGGGGGAACCTCGAGGGCTCGGCCTTGGAGAGGTCCAAGGTGGCCGAGTCCGTGGAGACGGTGATGGGGGACACCGTGGCGACGGCGGCCATGCGGCGGCGGGTCAAGGAGGTCCAGGAGGTGTTGACGAGTGCCTGGCGGCAGGATGGCGGATCGTCTACAACGGCGCTGCACGACTTCTTAAGAGCCATGAACCTGCAATGAAACAGAAACATAGCGATGGATGCCATTGCCATCCCCAAGTTTATCTCAATGTTCCATATTGCATCTAGGAGCAATAATGTCTGTGAAGCAAACCATATAAACTTTTTAGATGTTATTAAAGTCATTATTACTTGTTGGTTGAGTGATATTTATTTTTATTTGCTATATAAATAATTCTCTTACTTCTGATGTGAAATGGTTGCCGGTAATCACACCTGGTTGGTGATGATTTTACTCTCCAGCTCCAGGTAGAAACGGATTAAAATCTTCTATAAAACGGTCGGTCATCTTTCCGTGGAATACGCGCACGACTGGGTGCAGTCATGCAAAGTATTCATTCGCCCCTTGCGCTTGCGCAAGCACGTGGTGTCTGCGTCTCTCACTCCACGACTGGATGTGAAACAGGCAGGCATAGACAGAGAATCTGGCATAGTAAAACATTATTATAATTATAATGACTAAATTATTGAAGAGAATTTGTTGTTTTGCGTTTTTTTGACAACATCTGTTGTTTTGCGTTGGTTCTATATTTCAATTGGACATTAGGACCTGGATAACCGAACCGTGCTGTGTTGCCTGTTTCACGCGAGCCTTGGCTCCCATTACGTGTCACTGATTGGAGAGGCAGTGCCCAATGGCAATGAGCAATGAGGCCGGCCGATCTCTGCCGCTGCCCTGCTAAAAACTAGGAGCGCCACACCGAGTCCCGCAGTCCCAAAACTGAGGGCACGCCACCGACCAGCGTCATTAGCGACGACACGAAAGGCGCTTGTTTTTTATTTACCTTTTCCATGATCTGGCGAGCAACGATGACTATAGAACTTTTTTTTTACAAGAAGCAAATATATTATAATATCATAGTAGCTAGATTACAAAAAGGTCCTCAAAAGAAGACCATATTACAGTAAAGTCCTAGATCTGGAGAGGATGGAGGCGATGTCGTCCATGGCGTCGGCGGTGACGAAGCCGCTGGCGGAGGGTCGCAGGGGCGTCAAGGACGCGTACACCCGGGCAGATTGACCATGCAAAGCGTCGGTTGAAGGTGGGCCGGTTGGCCGTCGAGTAACGAGCACACCGGTGACCAAAGGTTGCAATTGAAGCTGTTGTCACCAGAGGTTGAAGGAGAGGGTCAAACCGGGATCCCAGGGGGATGCGTCATCGTTGGACAAACACCTAGAGGGGAATCACCATGTTGCCGAAGAACGCTCCAGAATCAAAGGTTGTTGTGGAGATCGAGTGGTGGCGGAGAGGGTGGACGACGCGACCGGGGCGGGGAGGAGCAGAACGGAAGCACCATGGACCAGATCCACCCGAAGGGGAACTCGATCCGCAGGCACGACTCTCCAATCTGCCTCAATCCCGGGCAAATCAGAGATGGTTACGGTGGAGCTCAAGCAGCCAAGGATGGAGACGAGCGGAGATGGGGCTGCAAGAGGGGGCGGATTTATTTTATTTATGCTAATCTGTGAAGCGGCGGCGGCGACGACGACGACCATGCAAAGGAAGACCGCGGCAGCTGCATCAGAGATGACGACGGCGACCTCATGGTAGCGCATCCCACAAGAGGCTCTAGCCATATAGGCACTCTACAAGACCTAGAAACGAAATACTAGCTATTGGGAGCGGGCCTGCTCCCGGCGCACTCCGACGAGGTCGCCGGAGGCGGACCGGAGGGGCCCAGATGGGGGCGGCGAGCAACGATGACTATAGAACTGGAAAGGCTACAGGGATACGTGTCATTGATCTGACGGCACGTGCTTGGATCGGAGCAGTGACTGTGGCTTGTTAATTACTTGTTGATGTGTGTCCAGGATCCATGCACCGGCCGTGCCAAACTTGCCCTGGTTCAATGATACTGTAACAATTAATAACTAATCCAGTAATCCTCAAAATAATAAAAAAAATTTCATGTGCGAAGGAATCTGAGGCCTCAGGCCTTAGGGAGCCCCAGCGTGGTCCAGTATATGTAAGCCAGCCTATCCAGTAGAGTGGCAAAAGGTGGTAAAATCCTGTAGTATGCCATGTAGCACACTGGTTGCATTTACACCTTGGAAAATTTGACAGTGCCGTTGAGTTCTATGATTTACTATCCTATATGATCTATGGACCCCTTTCGAAAGAGAAAAAAGCTCCTATCCTGTGGAAAGAAGCAGAGGAAGCAGAGACTTGAAACAGATAACGTGAGGTCAGATACAACTAAACTAATCTAAAAGGAGTTTAGGTTTAGCTGTGTTTTCAATAGAAATAGTTTGGATGAGGATATAGATACTAGTACTACCGCATAAGATCATTGGTGTAATAGGATTGGATCTGAAAATCGGATGCGACAGCGGAGGGATAAGCTATCCATGCCGTGCACGTACTGTCTTGACGGTGGGTGGTGGCGCAAAAGCTCGCAAGAGCAGCAGGTAGCAGCCCACACGGACACGAGTCTAAGCCAGAAAGTTATCTAGATGATTTGTTAAAACTTTATTATTTTTATATTTTACAAACGAAATTGAATTTAGACAAAATATTTTATAAGATTGTGTATCATCATATTATCTACATGTGTGATATTTTTAGTAAACTTACGACTATTTTTTTGTCATGGTTATGTGTTTTCATGAAGAGGTGGTTTGCATCCGATCTGTTGCCATCTAAGATACAACGTATATCAAAGTGTACAGGGAAACTATGCACCTAAAAAATAAAATATTTTAAAATTTATTGGAATAAAGGAAGTATTACAAAAGGTTTTTCAAGAAATTGGGACTTTTTTGTAAAGATCTTTTTAGAAAATTGGAAAAGATAGTTTTGAGTACATTTTCCAACATACAAGTGAGGCGACACCTTATGGAAATGTGATTGTCCAAAAAATATCTTTCGAGCACATTCAACTACATGTGCAAGCCTAATCCAAGATGATTAAACAAGAATAGGCCAGTCTGAGTGGAGAGTTTTGTTACGTCATTTTCAAGATTGTCATGTCATCTACAAGACCTATATGTAATTTCCTAAGCCACAAGGGGACATGGAGGAAGATTGTCTCCTCCTGCCTCCGTTACAAATAGAACCTAGGGGGTTAGGGCAAGGGGCTCTTCTGATTCTCCCTAAATCCTAATCTTTGGGTACTCACCCTCTTTCTTGTGTGAGTCAGTTCCTGAACTTCCCTTCTTTGGTCCACTCTTCTTCTTTTAGCTTATTTTCCCTCTCTTGCTCGACAAGGCTCCTTTTCCTATCCACTTTCTTCTTTGGCCTTCCTTGGAGATCTTTGGCGGGAGGGTTCTTCACTATTGATGTGTTCACTCTTCTTTATTTTGGTTGTACTTGGTGATCTTCACATTGATCTATCTCCATCCTTGTTGTACTTCTGGTAGCCTTAATATTTTCCCAAACCTTGTCTGTTCCTTGTGAAACAATGATGTACTTGTTAGAAGAAAAACAAGCTTCTGCAGCCAGCCCACTCATTTTCAGGCACAATGCATTATATCTGAGCTTGTTGGTAACAGGGACACCAAAACAAGCTACAGGTGATAAGTAATTTTCACATATCTTTACGGTGCTTCCATTGACCATCTTCTTTTTATATATTTATCTGGAATTTGCTCTATATCATTGTCGCTAAATATTTTCAAAATGTGGGGACATAAAAGCCCATCTTGCCCAGACATGTCACAACTGCATGAATGTGTTGTTTCATTATATTACACTAAAACGTTGTAGATTTTCCATGTTTCTCACACCTGTTTCAGTATCTCTATGTTTATACCTTCAACCTCTACAATCACTTGTCCCTTCTTGCTTGTTGTTGAGTCACGCAGAAGCTCCTGGAATCTGAAGAAAACACTTGTTGTGTAGAAGCGAGCAACTTGTTTCTCAAATCCAGATCTCCCCAAAGTGATGGTTCTGAAATCTCACCCTTGTACCCTTCCACATTCTCTCTCTCAATCCTTTGTGTCCATGTTGTACTCATATTGTTTTATAAACTGCAACACCGAATCCTTAGGTGCTTTCTTCTTCCAATTTGCTTCACCAAGGGATGTGTGTTCTTATTTGAACACAACGACTTTCCATTTTCCTTCACATAGACCAACTGCCATGTGTGCCTTGCATTTGAGTTTCTTGATAGTGCTGGACTTCTTTTCGTCCATGGTCAGTACAGCCAAAGAGCTCTTCTTTTTTGAGGTTCTAGCTTCTTCTACATCTTTGGTCAACCTCTTGATCTTTGACACATTATCGGTTGCCCTGTTGCTAGTTGATGTGTCATCTTCCTGCTCACTATTTGGCCTTCCAGAATGCGTGCACTCAAATTCTTTCCTAATAATTAAGCTCATTAGTAATAGCAATCTTCCTTGATGATATAGCATGTATACTAAAATTCATCTTAAATGCATAATCATTGTAAACTCTCCTTGCTTCTTCAGCAGTGTCAAAAACCATCCTCTCAAATGGCACAACAGGCTGTGAGCACACAACATCTTCTTCGTTGTAAACTTCTTCTACAGATGACACCTCCACATTAATATAGCCTCGGCCTTGCTCACCAGCTATGTTGTTGGATACACTATGATTGGTATCAATTTCACCTTAGCCCTGCATATCAATGTTGCAAAAAGGTTTAAGCATTCCACACATGCATCCTCCTCAAATCAAACTAATGAAATGATGCTTCATGCAGTAAAACATTCTTACTTTAGCAACAACCACTGTGTGATTGCAATTGTTATTGCTTGAGCTTGCTGCATTTTGTGGCATTCCAAGAAACGGTTGTTGTTCCATGCTACTATTACTCACACCCTGCATATATACTCCATGTTGTGGAAAAGTGTATAAGTACATGATTTCACATGTTGTAATTCTATGTTTTATTCTATAAACATGAAAGGCAATCGACCCTAGACTAGTTCAAATAAACACGGTAGATACATCACAAAATTCAAGATCATACTTCGATTTTTATGCACTCATGTTTGCAAATTTTCTAAGTAAACGTTATCACGGTCTATATTGCTCAGTTGTAGAAATATCTACTATTTGAAATTAACAAACATAAATGATCTAGAAAGTTCACATGATCTTTTTCATTGGAACATTTTCAAATGTTAAAATACGTTTCATTTAGAGGATTTCAGTTTTGACAGTAGTAAGTGAGTATATCTCATTTTTAGTATCCCCCTGGGATTTCCCATTCACAAGGCATATTCATAGGCAATGCTAAAATGATTGACAAGCTAAACAATTAGCGTCAGTACAGTTGCACAATCAAACATAAGAGCCAAAAAAGATGCAACAGTCCCTACTGCTAGCTTTTTAGCAGGTGTATCAAACATGAATTAGACCCATAAAAACAAGGGAAAACAAATATCTAACAAATGGAACACAAGCCTGTAATACATCTAGAAATCAGCAACCTGTTGACAACCATAGAGTAATTTGCATAAAATTTGCTGGGGACAAGAACAAGGAACTATCCACGTGTTGCAACAAGCATATATGTTGGAAGAAGCTTGAATCGCAGATTCTTTACCTCAGCCATGCCATGAATAGATACGGGAACACTCTTGGATTTCGCTGCTGCAACATCTCGATGCAACCGGCGCACTGGTAATCTGCTCCTCGAAGCTCGTCCTTCATGTGTCTCCTTCATCAAATCTGTTGAATCGTTTGCAACAATTGGGGGGAGGCGATGGGCACATGGATGAATTCTGGTGGGAACTCGATTTGTTGCATTAGGTGAGACATTTTGGGGGATAGATTGTTACAACGTTTGTCGAGCAGGGGCGCGTGGCGGCGAGGAAGCCAAGCTCGAGCAGCGGCGCGCCGACGCATGACAGCGATGAAGACAGACGCGCGCGCGGCGATGAGGAAGCCGACATCCAGCAGCACACGCAGTGGGGAAGAAGGTACCGAGCGGAGCAGCAGGTGACATGGGATAAAAGGGTGTTGTTTCTGGGCTGTTTTCGGTTACCTAGGCCCGCGCATGGCTATACTATTCTTTTTTTTTTCGAAAACGTTCATTGCACGTACCTCATTAAGAAAAGTTAGAATTGTTTTTATATTCCAACTATTCTAGTGACGAGATGCCAAGAGAATTAGATGAACAGAATATAAATAAAAGACACCGGCTCGAACGATGAAGCTTCGAAGGTCGTACTCATAGAACGTCCTAAGGCTAGCGGCGATATATTGGATACAGCTAGCTACACACTACACTACCGGTAGGAAATCTCAGAAGAGGACACTGCCAAGATATCGACTCCTGGCCGTGCGTGTTTCAATGTTCGTGGGGGACCGAAAAATCGGCGACTGGCGTCACGTCTGCGGTTTTCTGCCGCCGGCTGCTGAAAACTGGGAGCGCCACCACACCACACACCGGCATCGTCCTCGGAAAAAAGTCGCTTTCTCGTGTTGGGCTACACCTGCTTGCTACAGTTTCACTGTCACCGTCGTGGCTACTGCTACCTTGCCAAATGTTTGAGGTTACTTTACTAGTAATAAACCACTGACTTTTGTTCTGCGCAACGCATGCAGCTGCGTCATAGGCCTAACCGACCGTGTTGCCTGTTCACGCGTGCCTTGGCTCCCATTAGCATGCAGCATTAGCGTGTCGAACTCACATACAGTAGTGGTCGTGTTTGGTAACTTGTTACTCTTAAGTTTTCAACCTTGAGTCGTACTAGCTAGCACACAGATGCCCAAGCAAGTAAAGTACCCACATCACAATTCACAGACTCCTATAATAAATCCCTGGGTTGGGCTTCTGTAACCTTTTTTTTTTTTTTTTTTGAGGAAAGGTTTCTGTAACCTTGACCTGCACGTGGTTAGGATTAACTAAAAGCTAACTCTAGTTTCGCGAGGAATCGATATATCGAGCTCCAAGGACAGGTGACGTGGCAAGTTAGTCTCATGCACATGGTGTCATGCGACGTCTGTCTCTGTCCTGTCTATCTGCGGGCCGGTGCAGGGGTGGATACTGGACAGCAAGTGAAACCGTGGTTCCCTGGAACGAATCCAGGCTGAAAACTGCTGCACATATGGGCTCCAAAACCACGTCCGCGCCCGCCCGCCGCTTCTCCCCGTCCGCGATCGTTTGGGGTCCTTGATGCCGCCTATAAATCCTCGGCATCCTCTGCTTCAGAGGCAACACATCCATCGTCCTCATCCACGCTCACTCCCTGTACTTTCAGTGCCCCCCACACAGTTCATTTCACTAGCCAGCCGCGCCCAGCCTTCTTTGCTACCGCCACTCTGCAGCCGCGCAGATCCGAGATGTCGACGGTGAGCCGTGCATCCCTTGACCAAAAGCTTGCCCTCGCCAAGCGCTGCTCGCGAGGTATGTTTATGCACAAACAAAAAAGCCTCCCTGAAGCGCTATGTAACAATATACACTGACATGACTGACGCTTTTGTATGGATGTCTGTATGTCTGCAGAGGCGACCCTTGCCGGTCCAAGGCGGCTGCTCTGGCAACCATCGCCTCTGCGATTCCCACCGTGAGTTTATTCATCACAATTTCAGCTATTTTTATCCCGAGATGCTTGCTGTTGCTCACACTTAATCACGAAACAACCATGTACTCCGTCACCAACTTATCGTTTTGCTTCCATGGTTCTTCAGCTCGCGAGTGTGAGGATGCTGCCGTGGGCCAAGGCCAACATCAACCCCACCGGCCAGGCTCTCATCATCTCCACAGTCGCTGGCATGGCCTACTTCATCGCCGCCGATAAGAAGATCCTCTCGCTGGCGAGGCGGCACTCGTTTGAGGAGGCTCTTGAGCATCTCAGGAACACCTCCTTCCAGGGCACTGGTCGCCCACACCTGGCCTTCTTCAGGCCATAAGAATGAGATGAGACATCCATCGAGCTACCTCTTCAATTCGTCAGTACAAGCACCGAGATGTCGTCGATGTCTGAATAAACTGCTAGGCTGATGCTTGATGCTCTAGTAGCGCACTAAACATGGATACACTACTATTAGTAGTTTAGTACTCTAGCGTTGTAATTACTTTGTACTATCGGTGCTCCAGTTTAGAAAATATAATTGATGCAACTTTAATTTATGTTACCAATCAACCAACGTTATGTGCTATTTTTCTTGTAAAAACTCATCTCCATACCTATAGTTAGTGGAAGTATATGTTGCCTTTGCAGGAATATATATACCATCTTGCTATTACTAATTAGATAGACTTGATAAAACCTTACATAACTATCATATAGGATAGCTCTACAAAACTGACATAAGAATGCTCAGATAACATATAGTGTAACACATCTTTTTACCGCAAAGGAGGATCCGATCTGGTCACCTGAAACCTATACAGAAAATGGCCATGTGTCTGCAAGGATAAGCTACCCTGTCTTTCTCAGTAACTCAGTGGCCAGCACGTGTGCAGTCACCAGCGCCCGGCAGCCCACAAACCAGATAGACTGCCGCTGCCGAGCTGAAAACTGGGAGCGCCACGCCGAGTGAGTTCCCAAACTGAGAGCACAAGCACCAACCACCGTCATTTAGAAAACACTTGTTTCTTTTTACTGGCTTTTCCATGAACTGGTGGTGAGCAAACCATGACTATAGGACTCGAAACCATTTCATTCAAAAACAAAAAGGACTTGAAACCAGTCACTAATCTGTTTACTCGCCGACCGGCACGTGTGTTGGAGGCTGAGCACTGAAAATGAGTTTTTAGTTGTCAACGTGGTTTGTCTGAGATCCATGCACCGTGTCAAACTTAAAACTTATCATTGACACTACATATGTCAATAGCACGACACAGATGGAAAACCTACAAGATATTATTTCTATAAAACTATGGCACTTCTACTTCGTGTTCCAGCTCACATGGTTCCGTTTTGTCAACAGCGAAACCAGTGGGTTATTTCTTGAGGCTTGCGAAATCTGCTGTAGTGATCGTTTATGATCTCGTGAGGCTCTATGTTATGGTGACGGATATTTTGGTATAACTAGGCCTTATGCTTTGCCAAGAGCTTGAGAGATTAAGGGAGACTAGAATTATTTCTTTATTATTCCTTTCTTAATTTCCAAGGGTCTAATTACACGCCTATATATAGCCAAGGGCCCAAACTAACGTGCGCAACAATGCTCCTTTAATCTAGGAACTAAAATAGAAACCGTGAGCAACATGCTCTATTAATCTAGGAACTAAACGGAGCCAATTGCTCCTTAATCTTAGGGAACTAAACGGAGCCAATTGCTCCTTAATCTTAGAGAACTAAACGGAGCCAATTGCTCCTTAATCTTAGGAACTAAAAATAGGAAACTAATCTAAACTTCCTCTTTAGCCACTGGTTGCCGGCCGGGCCTGCTCCTGGCCGCGCTCTGCACCTGGCAGCCTGTTGGCTGCCCATGACACTCTGCAGGAGCAGGACTCGGCTCTGAATACCAATTTGTTGGGGAAGGAGCACGAAAGGGGTTAGGACGAGACGATGTCTGCTTAGTATAGTGAGGAAACAGGTTCGGCCGTTATTTTCAAACCAGAAAAGGCTTACGGCAAGGTGATCCTCTTTCACCTATTCTCTTTAATCTGGTTGCGGATATGTTAGCCATATTCATCACTAGGGCCAAAGAGGATGGTCAAATTCAAGGCCTTATCCCCCCATTTGGTGGATGGAGGACTCCATTTTGCAATACGCCGATGACACTATACTTTTCATGGAGCATGATTTAGAACAAGCAAAGAACATGAAAACTATTTTATGTGCCTTTGAGCAACTCTGGTTTGAAAATTAACTTCTACAAGAGTGAACTTTTTTACTATGGTGAGGCAAAGGAGCACATGGAACAGTATTCACAAATCTTTGGATGTGGAATGGGAAATTCTCCTTTTAGATACTTGGGTATACCAATAAATCACAAAAGGCTCAATAATAAAGACTGGAAAATGGTTGAAGATCGTTTTCAAAAAAAAGTTGAGTAGTTGGAAGGGTAAACTTTTATCTTATGGTGGTCGCTTAGTTTTGATAAACTCAGTGCTAAGTAGCTTGGTCATGTTTATGATGTCCTTTTTTGAAGTACCAAAAGGCATTCTTAAGAAATTAGATTTCTATAGGTCATCTTTTTTTTGGCAAAGTGACAACCATAAGAAAAAGTACGGATTACTGAAATGGGAAATTCTTTGTTTACCAAAGGACCAAGAAGGTCTTGGTATAATGAATCTTGAAATCCAGAATGTTTGCTTATTTAGCAAACGGTTGTACAAATTAATAAATGAAGATGACGTTTGGCAGGATATTCTTAGGAAGAAATACCTGAAAAATAAAATCATTGGTGAAGTTCATTGGAAACCAGGAGATTCACACTTCTGGTCAGGCCTTATGAAGGAAAAAGACCAGTTCTTTGATCTCTCTATTTTTACCATTCACAATGGGAGTCAAACAAGGTTTTGGGAGGACAAGTGGCTTGAAAACTTCACTCTCAAAGAGCAATACCATCTTTATATAATATTACGAGGAAAAAATATATATCAGTAGCCAATGCTTTTGCATCCACACCCTTTAACATTTCTTTCAGAAGATCTCTAGTAGGGGAAAAGTTACTTAAATGGAATGAATTAGTGGCTAAAATTGCATTTGTGCAGTTGGATGATCAACAAAATTTCATTAAGTGGAGTCTTACAAGAGAAGGATCTTTCACAGTGCAATCAATGTACAAACACTTAGTTAATAAAATTGCTATGCCTTCAAACAAGTTGTTATGGAAGTTAAAGTTACCACTTAAAATCAAAATATTTATTTGGTTCCTGATGAAAGGGGTAATTTTAACTAAAGATAATTTAAAAAAGAGAAAATAGAAAGGAGATGATAGATGTTATCTTTGTGACAACAATGAAACTATCCAGCATTTGTTCTTTGATTGTCATGTGGCTAGATTTGTTTGGAGAGGCTGCCAAGTGGCTTTTAATCTAGAACCACCGAAAAATATACCCAAATTATTCAGGTTGTGGAATGTTCAAAGAGACCAACACTTGCGTGCTCTGATTTGTATGGGGGCAAGTGCAATCTTGTGGTCTATTTGGCTATTCAGAAATGAAGGAACTTTTGATAAAAAATGACTATACTCTTATTAGCAGGTTGTTTTCAGGACAACTTATTGGACCCATTTGTGGAATGCCCTACAGAAGAGGAACGACAAACCTTATTTGAAGTGGGCATGCCGCATGATGGAGAGTGTGGCAATGGAAATTTTCGTCAAGCATGGATGGTCGTCGCTAAAAAGGCTTAGCGCTTAGTGTTTAATCAATTTTTCCTTTGTTTGGTTTTGCTTTTTGGGAGCTTAAAAATTAGAAGAGGATGGATTATAATAAGAATTGGTTGAGTGCAAAACTCTTACAGAGACCGGAATAAAAATTCCTTTTTCTAAAAAAAATAGCGAGGAAACAGGTTTCTTACATAGTTCAAAGTTGCCCTTCAGCAGAAGGTACAGGCTAAATAAATAGCAAAAAGGAACTAAGGAAGAGACGTGCGCCAAAGGCCTCTCTGGTCACTGGGCCTTCCACTCTGGGCCGTAGAAGTAGAAGTGGGCGTTCCTCACCCGAGCCCGCTCTGGTCTTGAATAACGAAGCTCATCTGCTGGCGAAGCAGCAGCCACTTTGTGGTCTGTTGTCGGAAATCCGTTAGGCGATGCAGGAGTACAGCCTGACGGTTCACCTGTTGTCGGCCAAGCAGGCCTGACAATTTGCCACGGCTCACTCCTATAGGTGCTACGATGTTCAATCTTAATAGGAAATGAAATCCTCCATTCTTCCCATAAAAAGATTCCTGTAAACCAAAGAAGCCTAAGTGTCGGAAATCTACTGGATGTTCTGTAGGCACCAGTGACAAAAGCGATTAATTCAAACAGCCTAGACCCTAGACACCGACAGGAAAAACCGCAAAAAGGAAAATAAAAACACAGGAAATGTTAACAATGACTGAACAATCAAATGTCAACACGAGATGTGATCACTTATACAGAAACGGTAGGTGAACCGCGGGTTTGGAAGACTAATCTAATACTATGGAAAAAGAATACGTTCATTTAGCACACCTCGTTCTCATGTGCCTAATATACTTAGCTGAGGAAACGGTACAGTAGTAATTAAATTAAATTTCTATGAAGACAGCAGATTCATGAAAAACTTTTTTTCTTGAAGCACGATTAATGAAGAACTTAATTACACGTTGATGCGGGACCAACTTGGTGACAGTTATCCTTCTAAGTAAGCAATCTCAGCTAAAGACACTGCACCTTTTCAATAATAATGGGCTAATAATGGAGCGAATTCTATTAGCTACTCTCCCTTTCTTGTTCGGATTTTTGACTGAAATGAGGACAGTACGTGCTTTAGCATCAGTGCAGCTTTTCATGGAAATAATGGTCGTAAGACAGCACAAAAGCATACGACTTGTTTCTTATGAGTTAAGCATTTGAGCATACTAATAAATAAATGGTGCACAAGCTAGCATGGGCGTACAAGATCTTTTTTTTAGCAGGAAGACTTGCCGGTTTTCATAGCTTGTGCGGGGCAGTGGACTCTTTGGTTTTCTTTTGAATTTGATGTAAAGATTACTCCACTACAATTTGCCGAAAGCATATAGTCATAGAACAAGAAACTTTGCCTACACGAAGCCATTATGATAAATATAATAATTTCCTTTGGTTTTGGTTATGATATATTACAAAAGAATGAAGCCATCGCCAATATAAACAATTCGGAACCTTCATTTACACATTTTACATTGCTGAGGGCTAATATTGCCTTGTTACCAATTACTCGTACTTGAACTTTGGTTGTACCTTCTTGCACTCTAATATACACGCATTATTAAAACAGAGAAGAACATGAAAATGAGAGCATTTAATTTATTATTCTCTGCCATAGCAAAACTGAAACATGCACATATAGGCGAAAGATGACATATTGTTGTGTTAAGATACTGATGATTATCACTACTACAGAAACAATTTTAGGAGACAAGATTTCCTCTAAAAAAATTTAGGAGGCAAGGTCTTTTATTTTAAGAGGTGGTACTTTTATCCAATCATCTATATGTAAATGATTCTAGGAGACAAGAGATCTAAGGAGACACTCAAAGCGTATTCTGTTATGAAAATTGATTTTTAGAAGTGGATCTCTATTAACTTAACTGCCTCTATATAAATGTACATTTACAAAAGCAAGGCTATATTAAAATTTTTGCCTCTGAAAATCGCAAGGGTATGTCGAACAAATTGGATGCCCAACTCGATGTGCTTGGTTCAATGGTGTACGGGACTCCTAGTCCTGGACATGGAAACCAACGAGACGATGTTGCAGAACGCTGCGGTAGCCTTACGAATGTTGTAGTGTAGTTCATTCAGGTAGCAGTTGTGGAGAGATGAGTGTGCACGCATAGGTGAGCGTGTATCTTAACGTGATTTGAGCTAAAAAACGGACCGACAACTTTCATCCGCCGGTGGGCTAAATTGCCATGCATGAGGCCGAATCCAATCCGATCACAAGGCATGCGTTGCGCGAATATACTAATAATATCACGTAAATCCACACGCACTGGACTTTTGATTTGATTATTGTTTTGATAAGAGTGCTTTGATTTGATTATGGAGTATGTTATATATAATAGCAAAGTAATAGCACACATGAAAACATATAGGAAAGGCGTCTTTGTTACAATAATCACGGAATGCCAAGGCCCCAAGCATTTCGTCGCCGCCTACCGCCACTAGTCACCAATGAATAATCCGTCGTGACCGTGTAGGGAGAGGGACAGAGCACATGTATAAATAGGGGACCACGGAACACCTAGTACTCATTAGCAGCGGACCAGCTATAGTCAGCACACGCGTCGCCATTGCCAAGTTGAAGCTCGATCGATCTCCTCACGTACTTTTCTCATTATTTGCCCCTCACTTAAAATTAGTTTTGACTCGCAATGTCGGGGCAAGCACACCAAGCTCCATTCGCCCTACTGCACGTCATCGTCGTCATCATCTCCTTGGGAGCTGGAGGTGTTTCCTCGAGAACATTGACCATCACGAACCACTGCAGGCACACAGTATGGCCAGGCATCCTATCCAGCGCGGGCTCGCCGGCGCTGGAAACCACGGGCTTCGCGCTAGAACCGGGCCAGTCACGGTCGCTGCCGGCGCCGCACGGGTGGTCAGGCCGCCTCTGGGGCCGCACGCACTGCTCCACCGACTCATCAGGTCATTTCGCCTGCGCCACGGCCAACTGCGGCTCCGGCCGCCTCGACTGCGCCGGCCACGGCGCGAAACCACCAGCCACGCTGGCCGAGTTCACCTTCGACGGCCACGAGGGGCTCGACTTCTACGACGTCAGCCTCGTGGACGGGTACAACCTGCCGATGCTGGTGGAGCCGCACGCACCGACGCACGGCGGCGCCAACTGCCTGCTGACGGGGTGCATGATGGACCTCAACGCCGCGTGCCCCGCCGAGCTCCGGGTCGGGGACCGTGGCGACGGCGGCGCCGTGGCGTGCAAGAGCGCCTGCGAGGCGTTCGGGACGGCCGAGCACTGCTGCCACGGGCAGCACGGGAACCCCGACGCGTGCTGGCCGACGGCGTACTCGCAGTTCTTCAAGAAGTCGTGCCCACGGGCCTACAGCTATGCCTACGACGACGCCACCTCCACCTTCACCTGCGCCGGCGGCGGCACGTCGTACGCCATCACCTTCTGCCCGAGCACGACCAGGTGATCGATCGATCGATGCTGCGAATTCCTCCTCCTGCTAGTGCTAGAATTTTAATCTGTCCATCGATCTGGAGCGTAAGAATATCGTCGCTAATCGATCGTCTGGTTTTTGTTTCGTTTTGAACTGCGTGCAGTGTAAAGTCGGTGGAAACAGATCCGCAAGTACGTGCTGCTGTCGGTGGCGGCAGAGTGGCGGCGTCGTCGTGGCGCACCATGCCATCCGCTATTAAATCCAGCCTTGTAATCCTCAGCGTCGCCATGGCGGCGCTTTCGCACGTCTTTTGATTTAAGAAGTATCAACCGAGAAGGGACGACAGTGGTTGCATGCCCACATATGGGAAAAGGGAATAAACAAAGAGCCAGCTAGCAGGCTGATTCATCCCCTTTTTTCTTGAAATTATTTCCATAGAATACAAGCTACTGATGAATCAACCTTTAATTTTCTATATCTAGTATTGTTCAAAGAAGACACCACCTGCGCAAGTCAGTCTTATGTATGATGAAGTGATCGAATCGCTTAATTACAACCTGTTTCGTTCACGGACATTAATTGGGCCCATTCAGTATGAGTTGCATGTGGGAGCAACTCATTCTTCCTATATCTTCGGTAATGTACCACCTATATGTCCTATCAGAATGTAATGAGCTACTTTAGTATTTACTCAACATGATGATTGATTAGGATGTTCCTAATCTTGTGGATCAAAAGCCCAAATTATGCCGTCCTTAACATCTACTCCCTCCAACCCCAAGCATGCACGTCTTTCAAAATTCAAACTTTGTTGTCTTTGACTAACAAATTAGCCTAGTTATATCAAAAGTTTTTATTACAAAAGTAGCTCCATCAGATTTGCATTTAGAGATACTTTCAAACTTTTGTTCCTATAAATTATATATCAAAGAGAAATTATAAATCGAGATATGTTTCTGAAGACCACACCAAGTTAAATCGCGCCGAATATTTGGTGATGGAGGGAGTATCATTATGCAATTCCTGAATGTGCTATAGGAACACATAGATACATATGTATAGGGTCTCAAGTATAGCAAAATATGTATTCAGAAATGGAAGCATGCAGTTGATGGAGCTGAACATACTCAAAATTGTATGGGGGCCATTATGGAATCCTTTTTCTTGCATGCATAGCACTACTGACCCCATGTCGACTGCAATCCTCATCTTTGCATATTTTGAGCTCGTGGATGCAGATTTTCTCTTTCTCCCTTTTGAGTCTTGTCAGCCTTTAGCTCATTTCTGTTGTTGTTAGCTATCTTTTTCCACTTGATGAACTACAACACACATGTGGCCTTGTATAACATTTCATTTATGTCATAATATATAGAATTTAGGCCGCAATTCACATCTTTACATTCATATATGATAAATGATGTACATCACATATACCACGATTCTAACCTTGTCCTATCATGTTTATGTATTTGTCGTGACAAACCCCTTTGACGTTCGTTTAGTCAATAATTAAAATAAATTACTAACATATCCGGTTTGTCACATTTTTGTAATGGCAAAAACTAAAGAAACAACAAATATATTATCAAATTCTATTAACACCACTTCCAGTATAATGAAACACAAGCAATCATATCTTCCATCTCGTTGACCACATGGACTTTCACATCCTAAAATTAGGCCCAAAAACACCATCGAAAGTTCACAAACCATGACTTAAAAAAGTTTGCACAACGAACACTTAATCAACGAACCTACCCCGTCCCCAAAAAGTGCGGAAATGTTTCTAGCCTTCGCTACACCCTGTGACTAACACTGTGACAAAGATTATAAGCTCATCCTCACACATCATACATATAGAACTGTTATCATCAAGAAAACGAGTGTCTGTGTTTTTTTACTATTAAGATAAGATAAGAAACAGAAGAAAAATCATGTCTTTTCTACCTGTTCATTCGAGTCTTCTCACGTTTATTTGTTTATATACAGTTCAAAGTGCGCAGTTACAGCCGCGATAATTTGGCACCGTTTATTTGCACACTTTTCTACCTGTCCTGTGTGTAGAGTGTATATAACGGCACTTCACACTTGCATGCAGAATGCATGCAGTACGTGACAACACACAACTCGTTTTTGGCTGTTTTTGGTTGGCATGTCTCCCCCGTTCCATGCACCGTGTCATATATCACTTACACATCAGGCTTCAGGGCCGCTTATCTTTCTGATTCTTAATTTCTGATATACTAGCTAGTAGCACATACAGATATATAGATGCCGCTCGAATAATCCACAAGCTTTACCTTCCTTTTCCAATCAAAACCACGTACTTCCCAATGTTTAGGTTTCGGAAACCGCCATGATTTCGTGAGAACATGCAAACAAACAGCCAATCCATGCAGGGCGCTACTACGGACGCGGCCGAGGACGTGAACCGCGCGCGCGCACCCTGCCCGTTCGGGCGGGCTACCACCGTTTCTCTGCGCCTCACGCCCCGCGCGCGCGCCCAGCGCCTTCTCAGACCGTGATCCGGCCATCCGGACGCGCGTTTCGTCTGGGCCCCAAAACCACGTCCCCCGCCGCCCGGCGACGCGCCCACCGGCTCCCGTGCCCGCCGATAGTTTACCGGACCCTGCCGGCCGCCTCCTATAAATGGACAGCCCCCTCCAGCGTCTCCTGCATCCCATCGATCTTCCTCGGCACTACTACACTCATCAGTCATCACAACTGGGGGCGATTAGCTTGCTCTGCCGCGCGTGCAGGATCACCATGGCACCCACCATGACCTCCGCGACCGTCGACCAGAACCTTGCCCTCGCCAAGCAATGCTCGCGAGGTATACATAGATTCGTGCATATATCTACACTGTGGTGTTTGCACACAAAGACTGAACGTTTTGGTGGTTCTTTTGCTTGCAGAGGCCGCCCTCGCAGGGTTCAAGGCAGCAGCTATCGGGACCGTGGCCTCTGCAATTCCCACCGTGAGTGTTTCGTCATCTATGATCTATCTATCTCAGCTGTAAATCTGATCGTGATAGCATAATAAACCTGTCTGTGATCTGATCGATAACCTCTCTGTTGTTCAGCTGGCTAGTGTCAGAATGCTGCCATAGGCTAAGGCCAACATCAACCCTGCTGGCCAGGCCCTCATCATCTCCACGTGCAGGTACATCTTACTCCTCTCTACGACTAACTAGCTAGATGCCTTCACATGTCAGTGAAATAAACATGTTCTATACATAACACTGATGCCTGTTTTTGCTCCACGAAAACTGGATCGTGCAGTTGCTGGCATGGCCTACTTCATCGCGGCGGACAAGAAGATCCTCGCGCTGGCGAGGCAGCACTCGTATGAGAATGCACCTGATCACCTTAAGGACACCTCCTTCCAGGAGGGCACCAGCCGTCCCCACCCAGGATTCTTCAGGCCATGAGCGAGCAAGCTATGGCCCTGTAAGGCTGGAAGCACTAGTTCTCAACCGTCGATGCAGCATGTACAACAATAACCTACAACTACTAGCCTATATATACACTACTACTAGCTAGTAGACATCGGCGATGGACGTGCTTGGAGAAACTGTAATAGCTTAGTGCTCCAGTTTACTGTATCTACCTTCCATCATATAATATATATATATATATATACACCCTTCTATTTAATAAGTACATGTACAACTTTGTGCGCTACATGACTGTGAAAAACGTGATGGCAAAAGGTTTTTCCTCTTCAGATCGATCGTCGACATTGTACAGTTAATTGTACTGTGCTATCCATGTCCAATTTAAGAATAACAGCAGATTTTTGTTACAACGATGGTTTTTAGCTACCTCTGTCATACATTGAGATATACATTCTCACACCACTAATAGATACGAGTGGTCGCCTTTCTATAACTATGCACACAAGCTCAAGCCAAACGGCAAACTACAGCGTGCATATGTTCTAGATCAATACGATCGACCACCTAGCAAAACTTAGCTTCTTTCATACCGACAGTCTAGCTACTTCTACAAAATGTCACTCCATCCTATCAAGTTTGCACAACCAAGACATCATCAGAACTATCAACTCGGGGTCAAACCGCTCACTCATCACTTCATTAGGCAATGAAAACAGATAAAATAACTAAAAAGAACATTAAACAGACACCATTTTTGCCTATGGCAACTATTACTTGTGCTTATGTTACAACAAAGGGCCAAAGATGAACCCTAGCCGACAACAAGCAACAAAAATGGTCCCTACTTCCGTACACCCTCCCCCTACTAAACCCTACCTCCACAAGCGCGGGAATGTGTGTAGCCTCACTTAACATTTGTATATTACAAGAAACTTCCATTAGAACTTTCTGTAATGACGCGGGGGCAAATCCGTCAGCCATCACTCACCTCATCAAGCAACAGAAACAACAAAAATAATTAAAAAACATGAAATAGACACCAAAAGGTGGCTCATGAAAAACTATTGCTTCAAGTTATAAGTTACGACAAAGGGCTTCACATGCATCCGCCCCGACAAAAAGCGATAAACACTTCCCTACCTCCCCCAGAAGTGCGGAAACATATGTAGCATTTTAGCCTCACTCTAAACATTAGTTGTTTATTTATTGTTTCTTCTCCATAACATAATCCATTTCTAGAAACTTTTCATAGGAATTTTTTTTTAACAATGTAGGAACCTTCACTCACCGCATCAAGCAACAAAGTCAAAGAAAATAACCATAAACATCATGAAATAGACACAGGGAGTGCATCGTGGACTGACTATTCTTTACGGTTATGTTACGACAAATGACACACGTGCACCCGCTCCTACAACAAGCGACAAATAAACCTTCCCAACTTCCCTACACTCTATAATGTTAAGTAGTTAACCACCCTCGCACATGTGGAAACGTATGTAGCCTTGCTCATTACTTTTTTTGGTAACATTTCTTTGTGTAACATAATCCATTCTAGAAACTTTCATACAAACTTTTTTTAACAATGCATGAGTCATTTGGTCCTCATGTACCAATTATTGCTTACAATAGGTTTCTCATGGGCCAATCATTGCTTAGAGTTATGCTACAACAAAGGACCACACATACACCCACTCCAATAACAAGCGACAAATAGCTTTCCTACATCCCTACACCCATAAACCAGGTTGCACAGGGAGCCTCAGCTGGGTTGTGAGCGGTTTCCAGTGGGCTCGCAACGGGATGCGAGCAGAGCCGGCTCGTCGGTGGGCTTGTTGGCGAGTTTTATTTTTCTGAAATCATTTAGGTAGACGGCCAAAAGTAACCGAGATGATTATCTTAATATGCATGTCTTAGTTAATGGATTAACCATGGTGGGCAAAGAACCCGCCTCCGTAGGTCTCCATTAATAAAAAACGATCGCTCCTCCAATAAGAATAATGTAATAGTGAGTGTTTTCGCACTCTTTTTATTTTCCCTAATAACTTTAATGCAATTTAATAAGTACTTAATTTTGTCGATACAAGAAAATCTGAAAAATATTTCCAAATAATCTTTGGTTCAGAACTTACCAACAATACCCCTTACAAGTTCTTTTTAGGAAACATATACCCCTTACAAGTATTGTCCACATTGGAGCCGTCCAACGTTTGTTGCAGCCCAGCCAAAAGCCCAACTTTAGGATTGCCAGGCCGAATCAGCAACTCAGCTCAAGACATCGGCTTTTGGCTGGGCTACAACAAGTTGAGACTAAACCACCTGCCGACACAGACACGGTTCGCCGGTTCGGTTTTGGGATTGGCCGGGAAACCGAGGAAGCAAAAGCAGTTTACTAGAGTGTGTTTAGGCGGGTTGTCTTGTCTATAGGCACAGCCACGGTGGCATTGCTTGCAGTGTTTCAGACACCTGTTGTCTGCAAGCTACGAGTAGATAGATACTACAAGCTACGAGTAGATAGACACTCTGTATAGATGATACAAGAATTAGAATATAGAAAAGCGTGAGGCGGACGTGGAATCGAGAAGCGGGTGGATACAGAGGCCCGATCGAGAAGTACAGTGTAATCGCCGTCGAGGCAGGCCATCTCTCGCAGTCGCAGCCAGCAGACGTATCTTGCTTGGTACCATACAAAAGGGTAATTATTTCAGATACTTTCATCATGCATTTTGCGGCATCGTCATATATCTGTACTCGTATGAAATCAGCGTCAGTAAACGAACTGAGACAGCACTCTGTGCCAAACTCGGGGTGCTTAAATCGCCACGTTTCCAAATACACAGCCATGCATTGACAGCGCCATCTAACCTGCTGGCTGTCTCCAAGTGATCCAGTCCACACAACTCCAATCATTATCGAAAGAGCGCTGCTTCAGCTTCATTATTGTACAGTTTCGATTTCCTCCACCCTGCTCTAGCTAGCTCTTCCGATCCGGCAATTGTTAGTCTGGAAAGAAGAGATCCATGGCGATGTAGGAGGGTGCCCTGGCGAAGGCGAAGCTGGTAGCGGCGGTGGTGGTGCTGAAGATGCTCTTGGCGGGCTTCCACGTCGTGTCGGGGGCGGCGCTCGACATGGGCGTCAGCAAGATGGCGTTCCTCGTCTACAGGAATGGCTCGGCCCTGCTTGTGATTGCTCCTGTTGCCTACTTCATCGAGAAGTGAGTATATATATATATGTAGATTCTACACAGGTTACCGCTGATCGATCTCCTAGTGCTCTATAGAGTTACTACTAGCTAGAGAATTACAATCCAAATCAGCGTCAGTGAACTGTTCGTGATTATCAGTTTTACTTCTGGTTTTTGGACTCCAATAGCACCCAGAATTTATAGCGTTCATGCTACTCCTTTTTAGTAGGTGTTTAACATTAACACTCCAATCTAAGTTTTGCAAAATTTTGGGTATTATTGCAGTAAAAAAACTTACCACATTAACTATGCAGGAAAGATAGGCCACCCCTGACGTTATGTTTGATGATTGACTTCTTCATGTTGGCTGCAGTTGGGTAAGGTGTACAATAATTGTATTAATATTGATCGTTCTTATAAGATATGTACTAAAGCAAGTTATTACAGTTCTAACCATAATCTCTGCAGGGTTACATTCACACAGGGGTTTTATATTCTTGGTTTGTACTACTTGTCAGCAACTTATGTCTCTGTCATCCAAAACTCTGTCCCTGCAATCACATTTGTGTTGGCTGCTGTTTTGAGGTAAATAGCAAATGTGATTTTTATTATTTAGTTATATTTACAAGTGTATTAAAATACGCTATCTAAAGCAAACTTCGATGGTCATGAAAACTAGCAAGTGTATATAGAATTTTCATGGTGTTGGAGAAAGGAAGCATAACAGTTGATGAACTAAAAACAAAGACTTAGTAATGGTATAAAGACGATTCATATGTATATTTTCTTATTGTCTAGAACCCAATCTACTTGCCTGAGCTAGCTGGATCTGAAATCCCAAATCAGGGAAATTTGACCTGCTTTGCTATGTTTTTTCAGACGCTCTCTAATGTGCATTTCTATGCAACTAGTATTAGAATGATCATACCTGTTTTGGTCGCTATTATTGGAGATGAGGATGACTAGAGTCTACCAAATTAAATTCTAGATGTTCTTAATTTTTGTGTGAATTTTTAGAACTTATCTTATTCTAGAGCATCTCATGAAAATTTACATGCTCCGTAATATTAAGATTTCTTGTCTTCCTACAAAGAATTGAACAGGTAAATATTAAAAGCACACATGGGTTGGCAAAAATAGCAGGCACGGTTATTACCATAGCAGGAGCAACCATCATAACCCTCTACAAAGGGATGCCATTAACGACAACACATTCAGAGGGTATCCGCAAATTGAAAGACATTAGTCCAAGATTTACCTGGATCGCAGGATGTCTCATCATGATTGTGAATTGTTTTTTGTTTGTCTGGATGGATGGTTCTGCAGGTTTGTTACTACTGTTTCTCCTTCTAATTAACTTCTTTTAGTGTTTGCCTATGATTGGCATATTAATTTGTATTTGATGCACTTTACATTATCATTTCTACCAAAGGAAAACTGTCAGCAGTGTACTGCCATTTCGCCACTATAACCTAGAGATGAAAAAATGTTTGTTTCTAGTAATTTACAAAAATTAGGTGTCAATTTAAATTGAAGTCCACAGCACGATTCCTGTTTTTTGTTATATGGCATTATTGCTTGAATTTCTGTATCTTCTAACATTTTCCCCCAAAAATTGTTTCAAATTTACAAATTTCTAGCCTAGATAATTTGTATTCAGCACTCTTGTAACTTATTATGTTTTAACAGGTCCCAGTTTTGAAGAAATACCCAGCTAAATTGTCATCTTTCACTATCACTTTGGCATGGGGTTTATCCAACTCGTCATTGTAGCACCATTTTTTGAGAGCAACATTGAAAGGTGGAAGATCCACTCTGGAGGCGAGCTTTTCACCATCTTATATGCTGTAATTATCTTTTCTAATAAGTTGATTATGTTGTGCATTTCTAATTATATCCTATTCAAGATCATGTTAGGATCATATTATCTAAATCAAAGTCATATCTTGTAATTTGTTGCCAATACTTTTTGAAACTGAAGTGTATATTATTGGTATCTAGCTTGAGGCCTTTTTACAAAAGTATACATGAACTGGAGAAGGTTTTATGAAGATTTTATCATGCTAGCTTTGGCGGAAATATGTTTCTGAAATTGGACTTATGTTTATTGGACTAAGAACTTTAATATAGTTGTCTCTTTATGTTGTTGATATCTCAATCGACAACATGGAATTTCAGAAAGGTAAACATGGAATCGAAAGAAGGATATGTTTCTTGGGGATAATAATGGAGACATTATATATGTGAGTGAATGTACAATAATGCCTTGCTTGTACTAATGAATGCAGGGTATTGTGGTACTCGGTATTGCCTGGTATATGATGATTTGGTGCATAGATAAGGGAGGGCCTCATTTCGTTTCTGTCTTCCAACCATTGCAAACTGTCATGGTTGCCATCATGGCTTCCATTTTCCTTGGTGACAGACTCTACATTGGAGGGTAAGTAATACACACCGTGCATTAACTTATGAGTTATGGCAATAGCATCAAAATGGCATGGAGCAGCAACAGCAAGTTGGTGTTTACTCATCAAATCTTCTAACAAAATTCATCTGTTTTCCTAATAATTTGCATTATAGGTGCGGTGGTCATAGTTGCAGGACTCTATTGTGTGTTGTGGGCAAAAAGCAAGGAGGCCCAAAGCAACAGTGATCTTTCTGAAAGAAGCCTAGCACAGAATCTCCTTCACCATGAAGAATACGTACACCCTGAAGGTCCATAAGGGCAGCTCCAGTGGATTACAAAATAAAACAGAGGGAGAAGTATAAATCGAACTGAGCTGAAACGTCAATAGGACAGGCTATTGACGGCGTTGCCTGTGTAACTTCGTCAGTCAAGGCCACTTCCGATTTGTTTATTATTTCTTTAGAGCGATCACCGATATCTGTGCTGTGATTTGGAAAAAGAAACAAAATAGAATTGAAATATTTAGTTTTGTTCTTTGCCGCAAGGGCAGCGCGCGTCCTGACCTGGTTCCTGCGAGTGCGAGGACGAGGCCATGGACGGCGACGGCACGACCTCTTCCGCAAGGTTGGCGCGTACTTCAGCGTCCTGCGGGAGCGGGGCCAAGGCCATGGACGACGTCGGCACGGCGGCGGAACCACTGCTGTCGCCGCTGCACGGCGGCGGAACAACTGATCGATGTCGTCGCCGCTGCCTTCGCCGCCTCCTCGAAGAGATGCGTGCAGTGTCCACCACAGCGGCAGGCAAGGTCGGTGCTGCACGGCGGTGGATGATGTGCCTACTTGGCGTGGTCGCGATCGAGCCCGCCGTCGCCTCCTCCGTCGTGGGCCGCCGCCTCCACCTATGAGCCTCGGGTGAGCCTGGTGTGTCTGTGCCTGCTGCCGTGTGCATCCCTACATTTACTGCAGTGAGAACACAAGGAGCGCCACCCTGATTCCGCCCCAAAACTGACGGCCCTGCTGAATCCGGACTCCCTGATTGCTTGCTGTTACAACTTGCTGTTATCAGATAGAGAAAAGCCTCTCCCTTTTATTTCTACTACTACTATGGAGCCCTCGTCTCACCTGACCGCACTCGGTCGCACACATGGGTTTAGTTTATTTCCTGACACTAGTTTGTATTGTGGTAGCACACATACGCGGAACCTAGCTATTTTGTTACCCAAACTAAACCACGTGCCGACACCGACAAGGTTCGCCGGTTCGGTGAGGCCTTTTGGGATTGGGCAACCGAGGAAACAAAAGCAGTTTCGTGAGAATCTGCAAACAAGCAAGGCTTTCGTGAGAATCTGCAAACAGGCTACCTAGCCACGAGTGTAGCGCAGCAAAAGGCAGGTTGTCTTGTCCAGTAGAAGGGCATGCATTCAGATACCTGTTGTCCGCAACCTGTGAGTAGATACGTGTAGAATAGAAAAGCATGAAACGTGTTGGGGAATCCTCATCGTGAGCAGGCGGTTAAGGAGAAGTAAATATTTCTATAGAATAGGTTACGTCATAGGTGTAGCATAAGTTATGGACTAAATTTTGTGTGCATCAAGTGTTATTTTTTTTGGAGTAAGTTTAGCCCCTTCCTCATGTTCGTGAGAGAGAGGGAAGAAAGAAAAACCAGAGAGAAGAAAAAGTAAGGGAGAGAGTGAGATTAGAGAGGAGATCTTGCAATAGATTAAGAGAGATTCATCCACAAGGTTGTGAAGCTTCAGATTCACAACCTTGCTGCCTCTAATCTGAGTTCCACCATTATTTGGTGAGGTCTTTCATCCCTCCTGTAGCAGTCCTAAATTTTGTTATAGAAAGTCAAGATCTGTTGTATCTTGTTGAAAGCCTATAGTGATGTCTAGAGATGAACTTGTTGTAATCCCATAAACATACAGTGAAAGAAGATTTGGCTGGCTTGGTCTCGTGGTTTTTACCCCGATTTGAAGGTTTTTCACGTTAAATCTGGTGTCTCTGTTATTTCTGTGATTCTAGTTGCAACCACTTCCAGCTAGTTCAGACTGAGCGGAAAGTGGGTTGTTGTTGCTGCTATTGCGATCAGTTGTTATCAGTTACAACCAGTCGTAATTCGGCTGTAGCTAAGGGTGGTGTGCTCTGGTTGGAACCTGTTTGAGCGAGTTCGAACTGCTGCTGATTTTCTCTATGTTTATGTATGATGCATAAGTTTTTTTCCGTGTGTAGATGATGACCTGAGCTAATTTCATATTGTGGTGAAATTAAATGCTTCCACAGCTATTAACAACACTAATAGTGTGATATTCCCAACAAAACAGATGTGCAATCGAGAAGCGGGTGGTGGATAGTGGATACAGAGGCCCGTCGAGAAGTATTATATAAGGGAATCGCGGCAGGCCATCTCTCGCAGCAAACATATCTTGCTTGTTAGCATAAACAAAGCGTCAGTTAAGCTACTTTCAATGTTCATCCTTTCAAACTCTTGATATGTTTCCGTTACGAAAGTAATGGAAATAGGGTTATCCTCGGTTAAAAAAAAAGTTAAGCTACTTTTATCATACATTTTTCGGTATCATCATATATACCAAATCTGTATTATCAAATCAGCATCAGTAAGGATAATAAATCCCGCGCAAACGAGCTGTGACAGCACTCAGTGCCAAACTGGAGGTGCTTAAATCTCTGACTTTCAACGACCTGCTGGTAGGCTTTGTCGTACCGGCAGCAGGAACAGATATGCATTGACAGCACCATAACCTGCTGGCGGCTGCCTTCCAGTGATCCAGACATCCAGTCCACATCCACACCACACCAGTCATTATCGAAAGAGTGCTGCTTCATCTTCATTATATTGTACTGCAGTTTCCTTCTCCTCCGCCCTCTGCTCTCCTCTAGCTCTACAACTGTAGATGTAGTGAGATTATTGTTCTGGAAAGAAGAGATCCATGGCGATGGAGGAGGTGCCCTGGCGAAGGCGAAGCTGGTAGCGGCGGTCGTGTTGCTGGAGATGCTCGTAGCAGGCTTCCACGTCGTGTCCAGGGCGGCGCTCGACATGGGCGTCAGCAAGATGGTGTTCCTTATCTACCGAAGTGGCTCTGCCCTGCTTGTGATTGCTCCTGTTGCCTACTTCCTCGAGAAGTGAGTATATGTAAATTCTACACAGAGGTTGTTACTGGTGATCTCCTTGTGCTCTAGAGAGTTCTTATTAGAGAAGTTCATTTTAAACGTGCTACTGATAAAGCAAGAGTACATACATGTACATCTTTTCGTGATTATCAGTTTTACTTTGTGCCTTTTGGACTCCTAGCTAGCACCCAAATTTTAGGAGCATGCGTGCTACTCCTTTTTAGTAGTATTTTTGGTATTTTTAGGTGTTTAACACTCGAATCTAAGTTTTGCAAAAATTTGGGTATTATTATCTCACTCCAAAAAAAAAAAAAAACTTACCTCTTTACATTACAGGAAAGATAGGCCACCCCTCACCTTACGTCTGATGATTGACTTCTTCATGTTGGCTGCAATTAGGTATGGCGTACAATAATAATTGTATTGGTATTGATCATTTTAAGATACTTATTATTAGCTTGTCTACAAGTTAGTGCACAGTTTCTAACTGTAATTCGTGCAGGATCACATTCACACATGGGCTTTATATTCATGGTATGTACTACTTGTCACCAACATATGTCTCTGTCATCCAAAACTCTGTCCCTGCAGTCACATTTGTGATGGCTGCTGTTTTGAGGTAAACAGCAAACGTGATATTTTTTTTATTATGCAATTTTTATTGGCCACTAATTATTTGCCATTAATTAATGGAAATACGCTACATACTAAAAATGAGCAAAGGGTATATAAAGTTTACATGATGTTTACCCAAGTTGATGAGCTAAAAAGAAACACTCAAGTCATTCTCGGTAGAGAGCTTCTAATAATTCCATGTTAGATAAAATGCAATGAAGAAACATGGACCAAACAACTTCCCTTATGCAAAATTTACTCTATTGTCTCATAGACATTTAATTTCATGGCTCATCTAGAGTTATTTATGTGGCAACCTAATATATGTGGATGAAACCTTTTTTTTTATGAGACATGTATTTCCTTATCCTTATTTATCTAGAACCAAATTTACTTGTGTACCTTTTATGCAACTATAATATTAGAATGATCCTACTTGTTATGGTCATTGTTATTGGATATGATTATTATTAGAGTCTACAAAATTAAAGTCTAAATATTTCTAATTAATATGAGAATTTTTAGAATGTATATTTTTTTTCTAGCATGTCGCATGAAAATTAATTAATGTAGACGCTTCGTTGGAGGCATCTGGTTAGTAATATTAAGATTTATTATCTTTTAAACCAGAATTGAACAAGTAAATATTAAAAGCATACCTGGACTAGCAAAAATAGTCGGTACACTGATCCTCTGTGCCTAAATAGAAGATCCCCACTAAAAGCATACCTGGGCAAGCCACGTCACCCTCTGTGTCCCACCGATCTCCGTCTGGCTTTCACCTTCCGTCAGCACCCTCTTCACACAGATGACAAATCGATTCCTCTGCCACAGCCCACCACCATACCAAGAGGCACCATGAATTCCTGAAACTTCAGCGCACCACCATACCACTAGAAACGGCCACTAGCGCACCATCAATTCCTGATACGCTGCTGCCACTGCAAGCGCATGCAGAGAAAACGAATCGGCCTCGCCGCACGAGTTTAAAAGCTCTTCCCTGCCTCGGCCATGCCTTGCCTTTAGCAGCGCCGCATCGATCCCATCATGCCGTAGCTCAGCCGTCGCGACGTCCTCGGAGGGATGCCACGCTCTTCCGCGGCCGTCGCAAGTGTCGTGCAAGATGGACCTCCACTGTGTTTCTCCCAGCTAAGCGGCACTGCGTTGCCATGCCCGTTCGCCCGCATGATGCTTGCGGAGATTCGCCTTTCACGGCACGTTCGCCGCGCCCGCGCCCTTGCCGGCGGTTGAGCCCCTCCACGGAGTTATCTTAATCCGTGCCGTATTGCCGCCATGCACGCCGCGATGAGCGTAACATCCAATCCGAGTGGACAGCAGCTGATGCGGAACGGCCACTCCGTGCTAGAAGGGGAGAGGCGAATGAGCAGATGAGAATGAGAGTCAATCCGTTCCACGGCTGATAAACGTCAAGGTATGTTCGTCGTCAAAAAAAATCGTGAAGTTATATTGTTGCTGATTTTTCCCTTTTTTATAGGGGAGGCAGTTGGCCATCCGTGCGTGTAGAGTAATGTTGTTTCTTTTTTTTTTTTGGTTTATTTTTTTCATCGGGGCGGCATGAGATGAATGTAATTTTCTTTTTGTGTATCGGAATGATAATGACTTGCAGTGGTTTTGCTGTAGGTCCTTTCCCTTTTTAATGAAGTAAAAAAGATAGGTGGGGGGTTTTCCCCCACTGATCCCTCAAAAAAAATGACGTGCAGTGGTTTTCTACTAGGTGCTTTCTTATTTTAACATAAATTTAAACAACAGCTCCGGTCTTTTGCCAGTACCCAAGAAACTGCAATATGTGTTCCTACAGGTTACACGTGAGTAGATAGATGCCTTCATCTTTTGTCTTATACCATATATACATGTATTTTCTCTATCAAAGTATGTAGTATTTGATTGATAGGAGTTCAAAACACCGCATTTCGTTACACTTTACTGGAGATGAATAATTGTTCTCCATTAATATTTTGAGCAAAAATTATATAAAGATTTCTCCCACCGTGACCATATATAACGCTACAAAATTCCGCAGCAACGCGCGGGGTATCACCTAGTTACCATAGCAGGGGCAACTGTCGTAACACTCCACAAAGGGATGCCATTAACAACACATTCAGAGGGTACCCACAAACTGAAAGACATTGAAGTTAGCTTGAGTCCAAGATTTACTTGGATCGCAGGATGTCTCATCATGTTTTTGAACTGCCTTTGTTTGTCTGGATGGATGGTTCTGCAGGTTTGTTACTACCGTTTCGTCGTCTTCTGTTCAACTTTTTTTGGAGCCTGTTTGAATCAACTCCTCTAAACTTTAGACCTCAGAACTTTAGCGCTAAATTCTCTAAACATGTGATTTAAAGTTAGCTCTAAACTTTAGCTAACTCACATTAGAGTTTTGGACCTCAAAACTGAAAGTGCTCCAAATTTTTTAGAGCTCTAAAGTTAAGGAGGGGTTCCAAACAAGACCGGTGTATATGTAGTTGTCATTTACATTATTATTTCTACCAAATAATACAGATATTTCCAAATGAGAGTAAGTAAATGAAAACTTAATACAAAGGAAAGTTGCTAGCAATTTACTAAAGCTATTTTCGCCCTACAACATGCATGGAGATAGAAAATGCTGTCTCCAGTAATTTACATACATGTAGGTGTCATTTTTAAATTGAGGTCCGCATCATGATGATTCTCGTCTTTTGTAATATGCATGGGATCATTGATTGAATTTTTGTTGTTGTTCGTTTTACAATTCTCAATAGCATATTTCGTGCGCACAAAATTTGGTTTCTGGACCTGTAACTTATTAACTTATAACAGGTCCCAATTCTAAAGAAATACCCAGCCAAGTTGTCATCTTTGACTATCACTTTGACATTGGGGTTCATCCAACTCGTCGCTATAGCACCATTTTTTGAGAGCGACATTGAGAGGTGGAAGCTCCACTCTGGAGGCGAGCTTTTGACCATCCTGTATGCTGTAATTCTCTTTTCTAATAAGTTGATTATGTTCTACATTGCTAATTATATCAGCTTATGCGAGTGAATATACTAATGAATGTAGGGTATTGTGGTACTTGGTATTGGCTTGTATATTATGATCTGGTGCATAAATAAGGGAGGGCCTCACTTCGTTTCTGTCTTCCAACCATTGCAAACTGTCATGGTTGCCATCATGGCTGCCATTTTCCTTGGTGACAGAGTCTACACTGGAGGGTAAGAAACAGACACCTTTAAGCTATGAGAGTAACATCCAAATGGCATGAAGCAGCAACAGAAAATTGGTGTTTACTCACCAAATTGTCTAACAAAATTTATCTTTTTTTTTTCCTTATAATCATTTACAGAGTTATAGGTGCGGTGGTCATAGTTGCAGACCTGTATTGTGTATTGTGGGCAAAAAGCAAGGAGACCAAAAGTAACAATGACCTGCTTTCTGAAAGAAGCTTGGCACAGAACCTACATTATTATGAAAATCTATGAGAATTTTTCTGCTACGAACTATGGTTGTATAGCAGGATGTGTATGTGTACTGTGAGTTCACAGAGGCAGTGTGTACTTGGATGTACGAGTGTTTCTTTCCATTCCATGCTGTGATTTGAAAAAAAAAATACAAAGTAAAATTTGAATGCTGCTTTTGTTCTTGCGAAGTTACTGTAATTTTAGTACAGTGGTTAGTGAATAAGTGGTAAGCAAGTGGATATTGTACTACACATCTCTGCAGATAAGTGATCGCCCATCTCTGGAGCATGCTGGAGATAAGTTGGGTCCACGAAAGGCATGCAGCTGCCCACAGATACACCGTGACGATGATGTCCATGGGAATGGGGGTGTTGGTGCCTGCTGCCCTGCACTACTGCAGTGAGAAAACAGGGAGCGCCACCCTGGTTCCGTCCCAAAACTGAGGGCATGAAATCCTGAATCCCTGATCGCTTCGTGGAATCACACGGGGACGAGGCGTCAGGTGATCAGGTTCAGGTCAGGCATGGGAGAGATGCGTGGAGCCCTCATCACTCACCTGATAGCACACATGGTTTCATTTCGCCGCGAAACCACGTCCGCCCCTCGCGGCCCGCCCGCCGATTGCGTCCCCTCCTTCTCCGGCGCCGGTCCCTGCCTCTGTGCATATAAATTCACAGCCTCCCCCTGCCTCTTCTTGCAATCCATCCAGCCATCCTGCACACTCCACTGGATAAGTAGCCTAGCCACTCTGCTTACGTTCCTTCAATTCCGAGCTTCAATTCAATTCGATCACGGGCAAAGAGATCAGCATGTCGACTGTGAGCCGTGCGTCCCTCGACCAGAAGCTTGCCCTCGCCAAGCGATGCTCGCGAGGTACATATATCACTGTACCATTATATTCACATTTTCACACACAGCAGCACCGCTCACAGAGATGCGAGATTGATTGATCATTTTGCTAACGTGCACTGACGATCTCTCTCGCATGCTGCTCTATAGAGGCGACCCTCGCAGGGGCCAAGGCAGCAGCTGTAGCAACCGTCGCCTCCGCGATTCCCACTGTGAGTTCTCTTCTCTTCAGTCATCACCAAACTCAAAACTCTCTTCTTTTTCCCCGTAATAATAATCATAAGTGATTGTTGGTCAGCTGGCGAGCGTGAGGATGCTGCCGTGGGCCAAGGCCAACATCAACCCCACCGGCCAGGCACTCATCATCTCAACAGTTGCCGGGATGGCCTACTTCATCGCCGCAGACAAGAAGATCTTGTCGCTGGCGAGGCGGCACTCGTTCGAGGCCGCACCGGCGCACCTCAAGAACACCTCGTTCCAGGGCGCCGGCCGTCCGCACCCGGCCTTCTTCAGGCCTTGAACCACCACCAATCATACGCAGATATCTGCTACATCTATACTACTACCTATGTTCGTTGCAATAAGCAGGCCCCTGCATTGCAGACCAGCAAGTAGTAGCTGCGAGCTTATTAGCGTAGCTTCTCCAGAGTGATGGCGTAATCTGCTTTGAACATGCGTTAATGCTCTCTCTCTGTACGAGTACAACTATATTGTCAGCGACATGTATATCAGTAATGAAATACTTGTACCCTTGATTGCCTATCGCCTCATCGCTGTTACGATGCTGGAATCTTTCATTTCTGAACTTTATCATATCTATGCTATGCAACACCAAACTGACAGAGTGAACAAGAAAGAAAAAAAAAAATCCCCTGTCATCAGGAACCAGTAAAGACTATCATGCAAGCAGTGTGAGGTTTTGGAGTCGACAGGTTGGAGCGTAATCTTGCAGGTAGCTAGTAGGCGTGCACCAGGTTTCATGTAGCAAAAAGGCGGAGGTTTGCTCTGTGCCGCTGACGGTTTTGATTGAACGATCCAGCGGTCGGTCTTTCATTCCAGCAATAATATAATGCCAGGCTTGCACACAAATACGCGTATGAATCATCGAATCGCAGCGAACAGTAGCCGTACGCACGCGCGCATAGAGGAATCTACTCTACAGTATAAAGAACTGAAGATAAATAAGATAATTAGAATATAGTATCAGTGCCTGGAGTTAGGCAGAACTGGCGGCTGGCCGGCGCATGCTTGAGAGACGCAGTGCACGTGCGTCTGCTTACAGCGGCATATGCAACTATGCAATGCAAGTCTCATGTACACGTACCTGAATATTTTATATTTATATATATAGAGCGAGTTCATCTGATCCAATGGTCGGTGAATTGATCCAGCATTGGGAGTAGTATTTCCTCGTCGTCTGGACAAATGTGACTCCTCGTTAGACAATATAGATCCGGACGATGGGTGGTTTCCCGGAAGATTATCTGTATCAAGTACTGCGCACGCGAGGACCACGCATGCTGGTCGGTGCTTCATGCCATCCCATCCTGCTTTACCTTTTTTTTTTCTGTGTCTAGAGCTCGCTTTATTATCACCATTTCAGACCGAATATAATGTGCATTCGTCTGATCTGTCGACTCTTTAATTAATATGTGATGAGATACTGACCGAAGAGAATGCCAGGTGTCCAGCAAATAATTAGCTCAAATAATCTCAGCACACAGTCACCGAGTGGAGGGAGAGCGGTAAGGGTGTTTCGGTCCAAACCGAATATGTGTGCTCTGACAGCGGGTCCAAATAGCCAATAAATGTAGAAAATGGCGAGGATAAGGTAGAAGAAGAATTTTAATGACAAGTTAATTAAGTGAATATTGTAATGACATGTCTTCAAAATCTTCGATGATTGTAATGGAGGAATAAATTGAGAAAATCTTCGATTGGAGCTAGAGCTAGAGCTGACAATCAGTGATGATCAGCAGCAACTGTCGTGCTCCTTCCTCGGTGTCTGCAAAATATCTGAAAAGCAAAACGGCTAGCACCAAATTGCTCTGTACGGCAGCCAAAATGAGATGGACAGGGGATCTGGACTAGACTGTCACTGAAGAAACGTGTCACCGTGTAGGAACGTAGCATTGGTAGGTCCCGTGTCAACTGTCACAGCAGGTGGACCTCTCTTTGGACCACAGGAGCACCGACGGATGAAGAGATTCGAGCGCGGCACGGTGGTGCGGCAGATGGATCTGTCTTCTCTTCGCCTGAGGGAGGAGATGAGCAGGGCGGGCACGCGCACGGGGCGGCCATGCCCTCGTCCCCAGCGCCGGCGCTCCCAGAGTCGAGGGCGCAGCAGCAGAGGCGCGCGACCACCAACGTCAAGCCTGATAACATTGACGTTTGACTCGTCAATAAAAGTGGTCAGTCATAAGCAATCTATCATTGCACTCCCTTCCCGAAAGGGAATTTCAAGTCTTTGCGCCTGCCGTGACTATCCGTTTGACTACAGTTATATCCTTAGGAAGGTCCTACCAGATATTATCCTACCAGATATTATCCGTTTGACTATCCGTTTGACTACAGATATTATCCTACCAGATATTGTAGACTTTTAAAGTGGCCCTCTCAAGCACGATAATCTGCGACCTTATAAATGGTACTCCAGATGAGTCGTCCAGAGCAAAAATACAATGTACTCTCGGCTAGAGATATACCGTCAATAAAAGTACACCAAGGTATAGATGAAAAGGGAACGAACGCAACGGACTGCATGGCGTCACCACTATATGCAGGTAAGAGTTTCTTATTACTCCCTTGTGTCAACATAAGTGATGAATAGTACGTTTAGCCGTTTAGGGACAGATAATATACAGTCACGCATCACTTTTTTATTTTTCTTTTTTTTTTCAATTAGAGACACTACTCAACAACGCCATATATCTTCATGAATATATATTATTGTCTGGTTTCACGATTTTATTGTGAAATGAGCCCATTGTTAGGTTTTTAATCATTTTACGGCATGCATTAATCCATAAATACGATCGTAAGCATAGCAGCAGGAAACAAATAATCATCGAACAAGAGAATCTGTTACCGACATTCATTATAGCAGTTTCTAACATCGAACAACGGAATACACTGCCGACACGTGCAGAGTTTCCTAAACCGAATAATATAGTACATATCACAAGTAGTACTAGAGAGCCCATAGGAATAGGAATGTATTATTGTTCTGCATACTTGATTGCCCATGTCTTCAAACGATAAATTAATAATTATGCTGTCACCCACGAAACAGTATCACGAACTCGTGGAGCAATTGTGTTTACAATTTTTCAAGAGACCCGGACCCGTAAGGGATGCATGCATCTTGCCTTTGCCATCTGGTTTGCATTGCCTAGCAGATACACCTTAATTGTAAAAATAAATAAACTAGAGCTAGTATTATTGGAGTCTAGACAATCCCACGTACTACTCTCTCATTCCCATACAAATTACTAGACTTCAAAGTCAAATTTCTCTAATTTTGATTAGGTTTAAACAAAAAGTACATACACCTAGGCACCAGCTACATCAAATAAGTTTCCTCCAATTCTGAATTCAATGAAATTTTTGTAGAGAATAGAATAGCCCTGCCAGCTGGGCGGGTGGAAACGGATCTTTTAGGGCGGGTTTTAAAACGGGTACTATTGGATGGGTGGAAACGGATGACACTGTGAAACGGGTCAGGGTGGGTTGGGTTGACGATACAAACGGGCTGGGACGGGTTAGGGCGCTGTGGTCGTAGATCGGCGCGTACGTCACAGATCAACTTGCGTGGTGTTGGGGCGGGTTGGGGCCTTTAGGCCAATGGGGTGGGTCGGGTCGGATGATAATTAAGGCTCTTTAGAAATGGGTAGGAGCAGGTTTGGGGCGGTTCTACCCCATTACCAGGCGTAGAATAGAAAGAGGTTCCTGGCTTCATCCTCATTGAAGACGATTCGAATCATCTTATTGCAAACTAAATACATCAAAGAAGTTTTTAAGATAAGAACAAATCAAGACCCAATTCCAAACGATCAGAACCGAAACCAATGCGTCCCCAGAATAGAACCTACAAATGAGATTTGGATCAACACCTATTCTTGTTATCAATATTGAAATTAAAATGGACGCCACCGACCAATAAAAGAGATCAGAAAGTTTTATCTTTCTAAGAATATCAAACTAAACAAGCATTGAGCATTTTGAGGTGGAATCTAACACCATGTGAGCTGCTGTCCATAAAAAATGGCATGGGTGCATTGAAAGCAAAGGTGTTGGATGGTTTTGGGTTTGCCCCAAAAACAGCATTGACTGGTCTCCATTCCAATTTCACTTTACCAAGTTATCCTTAGTCTTTTAAAGAACAAAAAAAAAGATTTTAATATTCAAAGGAATATTTAGGTTCCATACTACTACTTTTGAAACTTTTAAACCATTATTGATTATGTAACTATACATTGAGTTAACATTGAACGACCCCATTTTATTTACTCTCCAAACAAAAGTATCATTACCATGTTGCAGGTTAATATTAGCCCCTCTCGCTATTAGGTGCTTCCATTCTAGTAGCTTCCCACTAAAGCCCTTCTAAACTCAACAAGTGGAATCGTGTTTAATACATTTGTGTCACCTTTGTTTCCTACGAGCAATATTAAACAAAGTTGAACATTGCATTTTCAGGGGTTGATCTCAGAATATGATCTGATTGTTACCATCATTTAGCCTAAAGACAACCAATCTCATGAAAGTTTATTTTACACCCATAGTGAGACTCATCCAAAAATAAATGAAATACGTCTTGATCATACGTTTTTCTGAACTTGTTAAATTGATCCATACTCGATCACAGGAAAGAAGAAATTGCTGCTAATTGTGGCGGCCACAGTACTGGTACTGCAGTACAGCAATGCAGCTGGTGATGGGGCTGGGAACATCAAGATAGCAAAGCCCGGCTGCCAAGACAAATGTGGCAACATGAGCATCCCCTACCCGTTCGGTATCGGGCATGGATGCTTCCTCCGGGAAGGCTTTGAAGTCAACTGCCAAGATGGTTTCGCTGTGTTGAACACTACCTACATTGGACATGTTTTCGAGATAGTGTTACCTCTATTGGAAATCAATCTCACCCTTGGCGAGGTTCGCGCTCAGAATTTCATAGCACGGGCCTGCACTATGGACAAGTTCGGCCCAGTTATGAGCACTCTCCTTCCAGTTGGCCGATCTTTCGTGGTTTCCAGAACCAAGAACGTATTCATAGCAAGCACTGATCAAAGGGTATGTAGGTACTACAAAGGGGAATATACTCGATGTAAACTCTCTCCCCGTCAGTTTATGTGGATCATTCTGCCACGAGGATAGCATCGATAATAGCACAGAGTGTTTTGGCAGAGGTTGTTGTCAGTCTGCAATCCCAAGAAACCTGAAATCATTCGTTCCTTCTTTCCTGAACTACCGCAACAATGCAGTTCGTCAGTATTTCAGTCCGTGCAGCTATGCATTCGTCGCCGAGGTAGGATGGTTTAAATTTGATCCTTCCTATATCGGATCAGAAACTCTTCAACAGGATTTTGGATTTGGGCCTCCCCTGGTTCTCGAATGGGTTGTTGGTGATGTGTCCTGTGAAGAAGCCGCCTCGAAGATGGAATCATCCTATGCATGCTTTGACACAAACAGCGTGTGCATCGATGTGCCTGATGGCTATAGTGTTTGGTTTCATGAGTTATCATAGTGATTAATTCTTAGTTCAAGTGAAAATTACTCATTCCCTAAAAAATACTTATAATCACCAAAAAAAAGGTAGGACTGAGGTGAATATATGATTGCTGTAATCTAGTGTTTTTATAATAATAATAAAGATAAAAAAATAATGTCAATGAAAAATTAAAATCTATATATTATTTTGATTTAATATTTTGTCTACACTTCCATAAAATTCTGGTTATTGAGAAGCCATGATAGAAATATTTGACAAACTTTGAGGTATAAGCATTGGGATAGGAATTGATAGTGCAGCAGGCTTTATAAGTTTGATTCTCATTGCAATATTCCTTACTAAAAGGTTCAAGAATAAGAGGGCAAGAAACTTAAAACAAAAGTTTTTCAATCAAAATCGTGGGCTACTGTTTGTAAGTGTATTCGCCCCCGTTGTGGGTTTTGGATAATTAATAACAATTAAATTAGGGACTAACGAGTTTATCTAAGCGAATCCTCAGGTGTTAGTCCACTGAAAGATTTGAAGGATGATATATGGTGATTTTAGCACCCCCAATTTTAATTGAATGAAAGGCGGCCCGGCTCAAGTGCTTGAATAGATTTTATTTTTTCAATTGAGTTATAGGAATCACCGCACTATCAAGAGAGATACAAATTAGACTTGCTAGATGAGGAAAAGAGTGCTCATGTCAATTTATAGTATGTGCTTGAGAGACACAATCGCACCCACAGGCACTTAGAAAAATTTCCTTTCTATCTGGGTGCGTCGGTAGTACCGATGCTCCGCCGGTAGTACCAACATGCTTAAGTGTCGCGCTATAGTCTCACGGATATGTGTGGAAAAATGAACTATCGTTAGTACTGGCGCTTAGCCAGTAGTACCGGTGGTGGCCGGTAGTACTGACAGGCAAATTCTCGCACAACTTTGCGCACGGGATTTTGTAGTGTCAGTAGTACCGTCACTTCACTGGTAGTACCGATGACCACTGGTAGTACCGGCTAAACCCTAGTAGTACTGATAGGTTATTTTCTCGCCCATCTCGCGCGCACCTGTAGACAAACCCAACGGTCTGATTTCTTGATCGGTAGTACCGGAGGTATTCGCCGGTAACCGGTGGTGTTGGGCTGCACTTGTATAAATAGCCCGCTCCTCAATTCTAACCGTTACCTCTGCCATTTCCACGCATCCCCATCTGAGAAACAGCCTCCAAGCCTTGACTCACCCACTCTCTCTCTCTCTCTTTGCTCTTAAACTTCAATCCTTGCAAGATTCGAGCTAGAGAAGTGAGATTAGAGAGTTGGGAGCTTCGATCTTTGACTTGAGCACTTGGATCCTTCGTCTCGCCGGTTTAATTTGTGTTTGTTACTCTTGGGTTCTTAGAACTCTAGCCGGCTAGGCGTTCTTCGTGGTTGCCCGTGTTGATTCATTTACGAGGGCGCCCCAAAATGTTTGTATTACCCTTGATTCTTAGTGGATATCTCAAGCTTTTGCTTGAGGGAGGATACCTCCATGGTCGGACCTTTGTGGTCACCTCAACAACGAGGACGTAGGAACTCCTTTGTGGGGATTGCTGAACCTCGGGATAAATCTTGGGTCTTGCTGTGGTAGTAGCATCGACTACCCTTGTTTTGTGTTCTTTGTGTTCTTCCTCCCTACCTCATATTCTTAGGTTTCCACGGCCCGGTCTACAATTTGGAGAAGAACCAAGACAAGGCAAACTCAACATCATCAATTACAACATCTAGGAGTGTGGGGTAACACACAAATCTGAAATCCAAGCTCGATTTACTCTGATTTCGTAGCCTTTATTGGGCACCGGTAATACCAGCAGTTTGTGTCAGTTGTACTAGTGGCTTCCACCGGTAGTACCGGCCAGTATTTGACTTTCGCATTTGAGTTTTGAGTTTCAGGTTTTTAAGTAGGCCTATTCACCCCCCTCTAGGCCAATTATATCCTTTCAAGTGGTATCAGAGCCATGTCCCTCGGTTCAACGCTTCACCGCCTGAGGAGTAACATTGGCCAAGATGGATGAGGCTAAAATGAAGGAGTTAGCTGCTCAAATAGTAGCTGAGCTCACCGTGACGCTGAAAAAGAAACAAGAAGAGCAAATGAATAAGATGCAAAAGTGACTTGACAAGATGCAAGAGATCATCGACAAGAAAAATCAAGAAGAAACTAGCAAAGAGAATGAAAATGAAGGTGATGATGCAAGCAAAGCCTCAAAGAGATACTCAAAAGTGGGACATGACTATAGCTCTACAAGCAAGAACACCAATCCCCATATGCCAATGATAAATCCGGCAAGCCACCTCCTTTTGATGGAGTAAGATACACCGATTGGGCTCATAGAATGAAGTTGCATATTATAGCTACAAGATGTTGGGAAGCCGTTGAAATAGGTGTGAATATTCCCAAGAATCCTAGTGAGTGGACACCCGAAGATGAGGTTGACTTTCATCTCAATGTAATAGCTGCAACTTTGATCTTGCAATGTCTCACTCCGGAGGACAACAACAAAGTCATTGGTATGGATAATGCAAAGCAAATTTGGGAAACGTTGAGAATATCGTTTGAGGGAGATAATAGCGTGAGAATAGGAAACATTGAGCTTCTCCAAGGCAAGATTGAGAACTTCACCATAATAGAAGGAGAAACTACCAAAGCTATGTATGATAGATTCATGACCTTGGTAAATAGAGTTAGAGCTCTCAGATATACAAGATGGGATGAACAAGCTGCTGCAAGAAATCTTTGTAGAATATATAGAGACAAGAACAACATGCTTGCTTCCATAATTATGGAAAGGGAAAACTACACTACTATGACAACACAAGAAATGCTTGCAAAGATTATGCACCATGAAGTACTAGATGATGAGGTCAAAGAAAGACAAAGTCAAAAGAAGAATATTGCTCTAGCGACATCTCATGCAAGTGAATCAAGTCATTGCAACAAAGGATGTTGTGGCCACAAGCAAAATGATAATGATGAAGAACTTGATGAGCAACAAGCTCTCATGGTGAAAAATTATCCATAGTTCTTGATCAAGAAGAAGCAAAAGATGAGGAGTAGTGGTGGAAACAAGCAATATAAGAAGAGATTTTGCTATGAGTGTGGTCTCACCGGTCGCTTTGCTATGGATTGTCCCAACAAAGGCAAGATTTCAAGATACAACAAAGAAGGTGACAAAAAGTACAAGAGAAAGAAGAGGGTGAAGCACATATAGGTGAAGAATGGCAATTCGATGATGATAGTGATGAATACAATGACAATGAAAAGAAGAGTGTAGCTGCAATTGCTATACATGATACATCATCTTCATCGACATCGTTCTTCACCAACACTTCTTTCTCACCCAAGCTCTTTGCCAACCTCTCCGACGACGACAATGTCACTCCTACTTGCCTTATGGCAAAGGAGGACAAGGTATCACCACATGCTCCCACTCACTCTAATGATGAATGTGATGATGATGATGAGCTTGATGAAAACTATGCAATTAAAATCATTAAGCTATATGGAAAATAAGCTACCTCTAAAATCTTAAATTTGATGTATACTATAGAGGAGCAAGAGACATGCATTGAGTCACAAAGTGAAATGCTCCTAGTGGAAAGGGAGAAAAACCAAGGACTAGATGCATGTCTCACCAAGGAAAAGGAGAAGGTTGAGAAGTTAAGTGTAGAATTGTCTGTGGCTAAGGACTCTCATGAGTGTTTGACTAACATTCCTCACTTAGTGACTCTTTGGCTAGTCTAAAGAATGATCATAATTTAACTTAAGAAAGCCTCACAAGCTTGACATATAAATATCATGAGCTTGAGATAAACTATGACACTCTTTGGAAGAGCACTTCTACTTCTTCTAAGGACTCCAGAGCTTCAACAAGTAAAGGATGTGAAAAATGTTTTAATATTGATATAGATGCTTGTTCTACTAATCTTGTTGAGCTAGAGAAGAAAGATAAGGAGATTCTTCGGTTGAAGACCATTGTGGAGAGTGGTTGCAAAAATAAGGATAAGCAATCAACCATAATCTGCAAGGCATCAAGGCATCCACTCATAAAGTATGGCCTCAGTTACAATAGGTATGATGGTAAGGCCAATGGGAGAAACATGGTAAATGGTGTGCCTTGTGTAAAGTTCAACAAGAGCGTGCCTCTTGTTGATCTCATCAATAAGGTGAACAATATTGAGATTTCTCCTAATACTTCTCCCGACAACAAGAACGTCAAGAAGAAGGAAGTGAATGTCTCTAAGCAACAAGTGCCTATCTCAAGGAACAATTTTTGTGATTATTTGTGTTATTGGGATAAGGATGGTAAAATTGTTGTAAAATATGTGGGTGCCCTCAAGAAGAGGCAAATCTTGAGGAGTGTTTGGGTGCCCAAATCTTATGTGTCTAACCCTCTAGGACCCAAGTCAAATTGGGTACCTAAAACAAAGGCTTAATCTTGTTTTGTAGGCCTATTCCTCCGATGGACCCTGTTGGGTGCTAGATAGTGGATGCACCAATCATATGACCGGAGCGAAGAAAATGTTTGACTCCTTTCAACCAAATGAAGGCATGAGTGAAAGAATCACATTTGGTGACAATAGTAAAAGAGAGATTCTTGGTTTAGGTAAAATTGCTATATCTAATGATAATTCAATTTCAAATGTATTACTTGTGGATTCGTTGGGATACAATTTGTTATCTGTTTCACAACTTTGTGAGATGGATTATAATTGTTTCTTTATGGATAAGGGTGTGGAAGTCTCTAGAAGGGTGGATTCCTCTATTATCTTTATGGGTCAACTAAAGGGCAAGCTCTATCTAGTTGATTTCACAACTAGTAGAGTGGGGTCTGAAACTTGTTTAGTGGCAAAATCTAAGTCTCGTGGAAAAATCTAGCATGGGTTGGTTATGGCATCGCCGCTAACTCATGTTGGGATGAGTAACTTGGCCAACCTTCAAAGAGGACAACACATTCTTGGACTAACAAATGTTTCTTTTGAGAAAGACATGATCTGTAGTGCATGTCAAGCGAGAAAACAAGTTGGAGCTAAACATCCTGCTAAGAACATCATGACAACATCAAGGCCACTTGAGTTACTACACATGGATTTATTTGGACCCAATGCTTATATAAGTATTAGAGGTAACAAATATGGCTTTGTAATTGTTGATGATTTTTCTCGCTTCACTTGGGTGTTCTTTTTGAAAGATAAAAGTGAGACTCAAGAAATCTTCATAAAGTTTGCAAGAAGGGCACAAAATGAGTTTGATGTGAAGATCAAGAGAGTGAGAAGTGACAACGGGACGTAGTTCAAGAACACCAATATTGAGAAGTTTCTTAATGAAGAAGGATCAAGCATGAGTTTTTGATCCCCTACACTCCCCAACAAAATGGGATTGTGGAGAGGAAAAACCGAACGCTCATAGAAGCCGCAAGAGCAATGTTGGATGAGTACAAGATTTCGGAGAAGGATTTTTGGGCGGAGGTGGTCAACACGGCATGTCATGCAATCAACCGCTTATACCTCCACAAGATTAGAAACAAAACCGCCTATGAGCTACTCACCGGTAAAAAGCCTAAGGTTGATTACTTTAGAGTTTTTGGATGCAAGTGTTTCATACTTAGAAAGAAATCCAAAAGCTCTAAGTTTAAACCAAATGTTGATGAAGGTTTTCTACTTGGTTATGGTACTAACGAACATGGATATCGTGTTTTCAATAAGACCACCGGTCTTACTGAAATAATGGTAGACGTGACTTTTGATGAATCCGATGGCTCTCAAAAGGAGCAAGTCAATATGGACATTGTAGGTAAAGAGGAGCCTTCTCATAAAGTGATAAAGAAGCTTGCAACCGGTGAAGTAAAGCCCGTTGAACAAGATGATGATGATGATGCACAAGTGCAAGTCCATCATGATCCATACATGCATCATAGGTCAACCAATGCCCATGGTGATGCTTCCACATCAAGAGATGATCATGACTCAAGAGAACAAACAAATCAAGATCCACCACAAGTTGAAGAAAGCAACCAAGATGATGATCAATGGGGAGGCCTTGATGGAAATTCCCCAATCAACCAAGATCTTGATAGTGAAGATGATGGCCCAATTCAAAGAAGGACAATAGTACCTCACCCAAGAGTTCAATCCATTGAACGGGACCATTCCGTTGACAATGTGATAGAAAGTATACGAGGGGGAGTGATGACTTGTTCTTGTTTAGCATCTTTTTGTGAGCATTACTCTTTTGTCTCTTCTATGTTACCTCTTACGGTTGCGGAAGCTTTGAAAGATGAGGATTAGGTGATGGCTATGCAAGAAGAGTTAGAAAACTTCACCCAGAATGACGTCTGGTCCTTGGTGGAAAGGCCCAAGCAAAATGTGATAGGTACCAAATGGGTCTTTCGCAACAAAGAAGATGAGTATGGCGTGGTCACAAGAAACAAGGCACGATTGGTTGCACAAGGTTACACCCAAATTGAAGGTTTGGATTTTGGGGAAACATATGCACCGGTAGTTAGGCTTGAATCTATTCGTATATTACTTGCCTTTGCTGCTCACCATGATTTCAAGTTATTTCAAATGGACGTGAAAAGTGCATTCCTCAATTGCCCCCTCTCCGAAGTGGTGTATGTTGAACAACCACCGGGTTTTGAAGATCCACATCATCCTAACCATGTCTACAAGCTTCACAAGGCGCTCTATGGGCTCAAACAAGCCCCTAGAACTTGGTATGATTGTCTCAAGGACTTTCTACTCAAACAAGGGTTTGAGATAGGAAAGGCTGACCCTAATTTATTTACTCGCAAAGTTAATGGTGATATTTTTATTTGTCAAATATATGTCGATGACATAATATTTGGTAGTACTAATAAGGAGCTTTGTGAGCAATTTAGTAGGATTATGACCAAGAGGTTCGAGATGTCCATGATGGAAGAGTTGACCTTCTTCCTTAGTTTTCAAATCAAGCAACTCAAGGAAGGAACGTTCATTTTTCAAACCAAGTACACTCATGACATGTTGAAGAAGTTTGGTATGGACAAGGCCAAGCCCATTAGAACCCCAATGCCAACTACGGGACATCTTGACCTTGACACGGATGGTAAAGCCATTGATTAAAACGTATATCGCTCCATGATTGGATCATTGCTTTACCTTTGTGCCTCTAGGCCCTATATTTTGCTTAGTGTGTGCATGTGTGCAAGATTTCAATCTAATCCAAAAGAATGTCATCTCATGGCCGTTAAGAGAATTTTTCGGTATTTGGTGCTCACACCTAATCTTGGCTTATGGTATCCCAAGGGCTCATCTTTCACTCTACTTGGCTATTTCGATTCGGATTATGCTGGTTGCAAGGTAGAGAGGAAGAGTACATCTGGGACTTGCCAATTTCTTGGTAGGTCTTTGGTGTCTTGGAGTTCTAAGAAGGAAAACTCCATTGCCCTATCCACCGCTGAAGCCGAGTATGTGGCGGCCGGCTCTTGTTGTGCCCAACTACTTTGGATGAAGCAAACTTTAAGAGACTTTGGTTACAACCTGTCCAAGATTCCACTCTTATGTGACAATGAGGGTGCAATCAAGCTAGCCGATAACCCGGTCAATCATTCCCGTACAAAGCACATAGGCATCCATCATTATTTTCTTAGAGATCACCAAGCCAAAGGAGATATCGCTATTCAACATGGAACCGAGAAACAATTAGCCGATATCTTCACAAAGCCTCTAGATGAGTCAAGATTTTGTGCTTTGAGGCATGAGCTCAATATCATTGATTCTCGTAACATGGAATGACATCTTGCACACCTTGATTGATTTAGTATATTGCATAAAATTAATTGCCAAAATATTGTGTGCAAATTTCAAAATCTATTTTTCTCATCTTCAAGTTGTCCATTGTTATGTATTGATTTCATGAAATCTGGACATATTTGAGATGGTTCAAGTTTGTTATACATGTTCACCATGAAAATCTCTTTAGCTACTGGTTTTTGACCTACCGGTAGTACCGGACTTCTTTCCCAGTAGAACCGACTAAGGCCAGCAGTACCAGCTGATCCCCGGTACCCCTTTTCTCCGCGCGGACCGAGCCGTCAGTAATACCGGACTGTTCAATTTTTTTACCGTGGGTATTTGAGCCGCCCGTCGTATTAAAAGAAAATTTTACCGCATGGAACGGCCTGTTGATTCCTTTTTTGTTTTCCCCTTCCCGATCGACTGTCTCTATCGCGCTCGCGCGTTACCCCGCGCCGTCAGCATCGCAATTCCCTCCTCCCCGACCAATCTTCTCTCTCCACCTCTCTACTCCGTTGATCCTCTAGGCGGAGCTTGCCCCGGCCGTGGTCATCGGGTGGAGGGTGTTGGTGGTCGCCGCCGCATTGGTTTCCTCCCCGTTGGCCTCAGTCGCTCCTGTTGGTGCCGGCATCACCGCCTTAGGTCCCTCCCCACTCTCTTCCCCTGATCCAATCCAAATATTTTTGAGGAGAAGCTTTCCCCGCCTCAGGTGAACGCGTCGGCAGTGTTGGTGGCCGCTGTGTTGCCTTGGAGGACGCAGATTAGGCCTCTTCCTCTCCGAGCAGCAAGGTACAACGAAGTTAATGCCGATCTCTCAATGTACCTTGCTCTAGGTCGATTCCTCGTATCTCCTTCCTCCTGTTGGTGTCCTCATGCTTCTAGAAATCTTTTTGCGCAACTTCTACAGTCGATTTGGTCAATTGGTGGAGCCACCCGCACCTACCAGTGTTGTCGGTAGTACCGACCCTCGGGTCGACAGTACCGACCACTGTGGGTACAGTTGGTTCTTCTACTCTCTACTTCGATCTTTGCCGCATTCTTCCTGCAATGATTGTGACACGTCTTTGCTATCTTCTCTATCTTGCAGTATGCGTGAGAAAGTTCTGAAGAGGAATAATCCCCCCCGGGATGCTCGTCTTGGTCCCAGTGTTGGTGGTGATAGTGGTGCTAGTGGCAGTGGCACTGCTGACTATGTTGTTCGTGGCCGGCATCGTTCTTCTACTCATGGCCACAGCAGCACCGCTGATGCTAATGAAGATCAGGGAATTCCTCTTCCCACTAACTCTCGGGGTATCCCATGTCCTCGCCCTGTGCGTCTCCACTCTGACTATGTTGGCGATCAGGAAGGGACTGATCCCATTCAAGTAGAAGGTCGTGTAATTGCCCCTCAGGTTGCCAACCAGTCAACTATTCAGATTGGACTTGCTACTCAAGGTTGTCATCTTCCTCATCATCAGCATTACCTTGCAAGTATGAAGATGCCGCAGCATGTGGGCAACACCGTTCCTCGCTATTCAGTGGATTATAGAAAGAGGGGACTTGACTTGAGAACTCAACGAATAGAGAATCCATACAAGTTTGTTAGGTATGAAGTAGTTGAGGCGAGGTTTTGGTCCTTATTTCACAGTGATTATTACAACTCCATGCTTATGAATGAGGGTGAGTGTGGTAAACATGTTCCTATTATTGCTCATAAATACATTGTTCTTGAGAATCTGGTAACTCACAAGCACCCTGAGATTGATGCTTTGAAAGCCAAGCTAAATGAGTGGCGTCTGCTGCCTCTCATGATATTCAAACAGGATTGGAATCAGGAAATTATTTCTCAGTTTTGGGCCACATTATGGGTAGATGAGGAGCGCCGTGTATTTCATTGGATGACCCAAGGTCTTCATTATCGGATTGACTACATGACCTTTGCTCGTCTTCTTGGATTTGATCATCGTGATAGAGATGCCCCCAGTCTTCATGAGATCTATCTCAATGGTATTGGCATGGATGACTTGAAGCAAGCAGAGATTTACATAGCCCCTGAGTTTGCTGATGGCATGACCCACAAGCTGAAGTCTTTCTTTTATGTACTCAACAACTTAATCAGGCACACCATTGACCCTAAGATTGGTGATCACATTCACATTTGAGATGATGCTCCTAAGATTTTGGCTCGCTTTGGTACTCTTGGTGGTCGTTTCAGTATCTCTGACTTCCTGTGGCGCAAGATTGAAGATGCCGCTGTTGATCCTCACAAATCACTTCCCTATGCTCCTTATATCATGCACATCATTGAGCAGGTGGTTGGCCATCGTTTTCATCATGATTGTGCTCATGGACCTTATTCTCCAAAGTCTGTCTCTCCTCCTTCTCCTAAGGCTAAAGGTAAAGCTGCTGCTAGCAATGTTGGTGATAATGCTGCTGCAGCTGCTACTCCTCCTCATGCTCCTGCCCTGGAAGCTGTCCCAGTTGCTCCTGCTCCTGCTCCCTCTCATCCTCACTCTTCTGTGGAGCATCGTCACCGTGAGGATGGGGCACTGGTGCATGCTTTCAAGAGTTTCCTTGAGTATTTCTGCTACTCCACCAAGCGTACAGATGACCACCTTCGTCGCTTAGAGGAGCAAGCAAACCTTCCTCCTGTGTCTCCTCTTCGTGAGTTCAGTGACCCCTTTGCAGAGTATGCTTCTTTCATGGTTCTACCTCTAGTGTTGCTGCTGGTCAGGGAGAGGCTCCAGGTGTTCTGGAGGGGTTTGTTGGTACTCAGGAGGATGCTGGTGTTCAGGGACAGGTTGCTGCTCAGGAGGGCTTTGCTGGTCCTTCTTCTTCTGCTGCACCTTTTTGCAAGAGCAGGTACATCAACCCCAGTGATAGTGAAGATTATGAGTTCTAGTGGTTCTCTACCCCTTGCTATCTATCGCAGCCTACCCTTTTTGGTACTTGCTGCCAAAGGGGGAGTGTTAGGATTTATCATGATGTAACAGGATAGCTATTTATTGATTTGTAATAACTCTATCTTTGTGGTGAACTACGTGTGGTGAACTTTGAACTATTTGTGTTGATTGTAGGCTAAACTCTTATGCTTATTCGCTATATCTTGTTTGTGTTGGCTTATTTGCTATTGTCATGATGAATGTTGTTTTATGAATGGTTGTGATGAGTTTAAGTCCTTTTCTTTCTTACACAACCATTCAAGTTTTTTTTAATATTTGTTATATATCTTGTCATGAGCATCACGATATTATTATTGTCAAACACACTTGTAGGCACCCCACGAATTGCAAAATTTAGGGGGAGCTCAATTTTAATGTATGCGATCTTGATTGAGATCAAGTTTTGAAATTCAAATTCTATGCATACATTAAGGGGGAGCTTTTCTTAAAATTTAGAATTCAAAAGCTTTAATTATTTCAATCATTTATAAGCCTAAGTTGTTGTCATCAATTACCAAAAAGGGAGAGTTTGTAAGTGCATTTGCCCCCATTGTGGGTTCTGAATAATTAATGATAATCAAATTAGGGACTAATGAGTTTATCTAAGTGAATCCTCAGGTATTAATCCATTGAAAGATTTGAAGAATGATATATGGTGATTTTAGCACCCCCAATTTTAATTGAACAAAAGGCAGCCCGGCTCAAGTGCTTGAATAGATTTTATTTTTTAATTGAGTTATAGGAATCGCCGCACTATCAAGAGGGATACAAATTAGACTTGCTAGATGAGGAAAAGAGTGCTCATGTCGATTTATAGTATGTGCTTGACAGACACAATCATGCCCACAGGCACTTAGAAAAATTTCCTTTCTATCTGGGTGCGTCGGTAGTACCGATGCTTCGCCGGTAGTACCAACAGGCTTAAGTGTCGTGTTGTAGTCTCGCGGATATGTGCAGAAAACTGAACTATCGGTGGTACTAGCACTTAGCCGGTAGTACCGGTGGTGGCCGGTAGTACCGGCGAAAGGCCGGTATACTGACAGGAAAATTCTCGCACAACTTTGCGCACGGGATTTTGTACTGTCGGTAGTACCGGCACTTCACCGGTAGTACCGATGACCACTGGTAGTACCGGCTAAACCCCAGTAGTACTGATAGGTCATTTTCTTGCCCATTTCGCGCGCACCTGTAGACAAGCCCAACGGTCTGATTTCTTGAGGTCGGTAGTACCGGAGGTATTCGCCGGTAGTACTGGTGGTGTCGGGCTGCACTTGTATAAATAGCCCGCTCCTCAATTCTAACCTTTACCTCTGCCATTTCCATGCATCCCCATCTATGAAACAGCCTCCAAGCCTTAACTCACCCACTCTCTCTCCCTCTTTGCTCTTAACTTCAATCCTTGCAAGATTCGAGCTAGAGAAGTGAGATTAGAGAGTTGGGAGCTTCGATCTTCGACTTGAGCACTTTTATCCTTCGTCTCGCCGGTTTAATTTGTGTTTGTTACTCTTGGATTCTTGGAACCCTAGCCGGCTAGGCATTCTTCGTGGTTGCCCATGTTGATTCATTTATGAGGGCGCCCCAAAGTGTTTGTATTACCCTTGATTTTTAGTGGATATCTCAAGCTTTTACTTGAGGGAGGAGACCTCCATGGTCGGACCTTCGTGGTCACCTCAACAACGAGGACGTAGGAACTCCTTTGTGGGGATTGCCGAACCTCGGGATAAATCTTGTATCATGCTATGGTGGTAGCATTGACTACCCTTGTTTTGTGTTCTCTGTGTTCTTCCTCCCTTCCTCATATTCTTAGGTTTCCATGGCCCGATCTGCGATTTGGAGAAGAACCAAGACAAGGCAAACTCAACATCATCAACTACAACATCTAGGAGTGTGGGGTAACACAAAAATCTGAAATCCAAGCTCGATTTACTCTAATTTCGTAACCTTTATAGGGCACCGATAGTACCAGCAGTTTGTGTCAGTAGTACTGGTGGCTTCCACTAGTAGTACCGGCCAAACTGTCCGGTAGTACCAGCCAGTATTTGACTTCCGCATTTGAGCTTTGAGTTTCAGGTTTTTAAGTAGGCCTATTCACCCCCCCCCCCCCCTCTAGGCCAATTAGATCCTTTCACTGTTGAAACAATTGGTGTCCTAAAGGTCAGATATTGCAGAGAGGATGATCATATCATTGGATGAGCTTGAAAAGGCAACAAACAACTTTGACAAAGCTCGTGAGCTTGGAGGTGGAGGCCGTGGAACTGTTTATAAAGGGATTCTATCAGATCTACATGTTGTAGCCATCAAGAAGTCAAATATTGTGTCAAAAAAGAAATAACTAAGTTCATAAATGAGGTTTCCATCCTCTCACAAATCAGTCATAAGAATATTGTAAAATTAATAGGATGTTGCCTTGAGACTGAGGTCCCACTATTGATTTATGAATTTATTTCTAATGGAACACTCTACCATCGTCTTCATGTTGAGGGTGAAAGATCATTATCGTGGAGCAATAGGTTGAGGATTGCTTGTGAAGTTGCTAATGCTCTTTCATATCTTCACTCATAAATTTCAGTCCCAATAGTCCATAGAGACATCAAGTCCAGTAACATTCTTCTAGACGATAATCTCATCTCCAAGGTATCGGACTTTGGAGCTTCAAGGTATATCCCTATTGAGAAATCAAGGCTAACAACAATGGTTCAAGGTACTATAGGATACTTGGATCCTATGTACTTTTACACAGGCCGTCTCAATGATAAAAGTGATTTCTACAGCTTTGGTGTTGTTCTAGTTGAATTGCTCACCAAGAAAAAAACTTTTCCAGTTCTGTCCTCTGAAGGTGATGGCCTTGTCGAAAAGTTTGCCAGCTTACACGGTGCAGGAAACCTGGTCCAAATACTAGATCCTCAAGTTATAGCAGAGGGGGGTAATGAAGTCCAGGAGGTTGCTAAACTTATAGCGTCATGTATAAAAATTAAGAAGTGAGGACCGGCCTACCATGAAACAAGTGCACTGCTCACTCGAAGCTATCATGTCATCTGGCAAGTATGTTGAGGATAGAATATTTTTAGCGAACGAAGGGCAAAGCACAATGCCAAAATCGACTACATGGCACAGTTTCTAACTAGAGCTCTTGCTGTTTGTAAGTGGCGACCAGTATTGCTAAATTATGCCCAGGTGAAAATTTTCACTCACGTCCATTTTTTTTTCATTCCTCTTTGTTCTCCACTAATAGTATGGAAAGGAAGATGAGATCACTAAACTTTGAGTGAAATTCTCCTCTCCTACAGAATAACTTTTGTTACAATCAACTTGTACTAGGTAATGATTTCTTTGCTATATATAGTCTCTAGGTGGATTTGGTGTATAACTAAACAATTCAGGTGCGGAGGCCCCCAGTGGATCACCCACACGCTGGTCGGTGCTTCATTACATTATGTGCGTGTGTGTGTGTGTGTGTGTGTGTGTGTGTGTGTGTGTGTGTGTGTG
>CM041638.1:49836038-49852886 GCA_023333625.1 Bothriochloa decipiens | reverse complement strand
TGTGTGTGTGTGTGTGTGTGTGTGTGTGTGTGTGTGTGTGTGTGTGTATCCCGCTTTACCATCTCATACTGAATGTGCATTCGTCTCTCTGTCCACTCTTTAATATGTGATATATATATACGAACCGAAGAGAAGCCAGGTGTCCACCTAATACAAGTTATATCCCTATAATTCATTCCCTAGCTACCTCCCCGGAGACCTCGTATGCTGACAGCTAGCAGCTAGCCATGGACACTGTAGTTTTTAGGATCGCTATATATTTTTTTTTTAAATGGTCCTAACCGAAATACCAAAATTTGGTCCAAATATTCGTGATATTTCTGTAATGCTTAGTAGAATATGCCGATTTTTTAGTATATTTTCAATCTTTAGTGAGTACTTATCATGATTTAGGAATCCCACGGAACACTATAAAATTAAATGCTCAAGAGCGTCCATGTACAATGCATCTAACCTCCTAAGGCGCTGTTAAGGCACCTCTATTTCCATATTCATACAAAGACGTGCAAACCTCTTGTGCGATCGAGAAAAAGATACTCAAGAGCTATCCAGTTAAAAAGAAAGGGTCTAGTTGGAGGCACTAAAATTCTTAAATATTGACCAAAATTTTGGTGATACTTTCAACCTTATCGGGGTGCCATACCAACTCAGTCCAAGAGCCACCAAGACGACTGAGCATGGAACCTCGATGGGATCTAGGTACAAGTTCAAGGATCGGCAAATTTAGAGCTAGTCTCTTTAGTTGCGAACTTATTTTTTTGAAAGTTTGCCCTTAGGTATTGCTATTTTTCCACTACCTATATAGTTGAATTCACATGAATGCCTTCAACGAATAAAGCTTCTTTTCTTTGATGCTTTTTTCTTTTCTCTTACTATTCCTCCCCCTCTGTCTCTAGTGACCAAGGCGATCCTCTAAGAAAGTGCCACCCTCTAGTTCTCTCGTTGTCATTGCTCACTCCATATCATCTATTAGAGCACTCCCAATCCAGAAACTAGATGGTTTACATGGTCATTTCATTAGAGTTCTAGCTAAACAAAATGCTAATGTGGCATTGTACGTAGTTGATCAAGATAGAGAAGATAAATGGTTGCTTCTTATACAGGAAACTATGTCTACACAAGAACCAAGATATTACAGGACGAGATTGGTAACCGATATTATGGGATATAAAACACATTTGAGATTAGACAAAATTTAATTTGAAAATATTCTATGCAAACAAAAAAATATATATATTATTCCTCTACCACCAAGCCCACTGACACACAATAACCGCATGCATAAGCAGTTTTTCTTTTTTACAGTAGTTCGGTAGCACATAGATGCCCTTTGCCCACAACATGGTGGCGTGCGTGCGCCAAAGCCCAAAACAACTGGCTGTGTCGAGTAGATTCCTTTATTTGTTTTTCCTCGGCATGGCGAAACGGCAGGAGGAGGCACCGGCAAAATGGTGGGCAGAGGAGGCGCGGAGCCCGACGGCCGACGCCGCATCACCGGTGCACGCACCCATCTCCAATCCGCCACGCCAGTGGTGGGATAGGAAAGCGTGGTCCGGCTTCGGCCCCGGGACCTGGAATGGAATCACACGACACGTCGACGGGGATGGATCTCGTCGCCTTCGCCGGCCACCCTCTAGTCTGCGGTACGTCGGCATGCCTTTTTGTCCCCCGAAACCACGTCCGGCCCGCCGGTTCCTCCCCCTCCTCGCCCACCGGCCACCGCCGATCGTTTACCGTCCCGGGCTCCCGGCTGCCGATCGATGCGCCGCTAGCTGCAGCCTCTACTATAAATTCACGGCCTCCCCTGCCTCTTCCAGCAACCAGCCGTGCTCTGCTCACCCTCAGTAGTCTCTCTCTGAGCCAGTGCTGCGCATCACACTCTACTAGCTTCACGAACTTCACGAGCAGGATCAAGATACACCATGTCGTCGACGGTGAGCCGTGCGTCCCTCGACCAGAAGCTTGCCCTTGCCAAGCGATGCTCCCGAGGTACACACACATTGCTCTGATCATCCAGCTAGTACATACACTGCACACACTCGCTACGATTTGTCTTGTGATGATGTCTGCTTAGTTACTTACTACCTGATCTGAATCCTGATGCTTGAGTACATGTCTGCATGCAGAGGCCACCCTCGCAGGGTTTAAGGCAGCAGCTGTCGCGACCGTCGCCTCTGCAGTTCCCACCGTGAGTGTCGACGTTCATCTATTTGAGTTTGTAGATCGCTATTCCATAAAGCTTCAGTACGTGTATATCTAACAATTTCGAGGTCTGTCGTTTCAGATGGCGAGTGTGAGGATGCTGCCATGGGCGAAGGCCAACATCAACCCCACAGGCCAGGCTCTCATCATCTCAACGGTTGCTGGGATGGCCTACTTCATCGCGGCGGACAAAAAGATCCTGTCGCTGGCGAGACGGCACTCGTTTGAGAACGCACCAGAGCACCTCAAGAACACCTCGTTCCAAGGCACCGGCCGTCCCCACCCGGCCTTCTTCAGGCCTTGAACCTTGATGCTGATAAACAAGCAAACCACATGCAAGATTTGTTCTACTGCTGTGTAATCGAGCTACTTACATTCATATGTAACAATAGACCGTGTATGCTTGATGCAATAAGCAGGCCCCTGCAACTGCAATGCAGACCAGCAGGTAGCTTGCTGCGAGCTTATTAGCTTAGCTTCTGCAGAAGGGTGGTTGATTATATTCGTGTTCGTGTACTTAGCTATAGCTAGTACTATTGTCTGTAACATCTATCGCAGCAATGAAACACTACTTAGCCCTTGTTATCATGTACTTTGTGAATGCTTCATAAGACTCATCATACAAAATTGCTCACTTGGATAAAATGGAAGCAGTTGAAAAAAATGTTTTCATACAGGGAGACGAGTACGGATGAATTAAGATCCGTAATATGCTACAGATGGAGTAAACTAAACATGACACGATCGGACTCAGATCGAAAAAAATTCAGTCATGTGAAGATATATTACCGTGCATGTCATCGTCAACGGAATTTACAAGTTGAGCATATATAATCTTGCCGACAGGTGCGGTCTATCTCACGGTCATAATTTACTACCACCAGTCCACCACACTTCCCTAAAGCTAGCGTTGCTGGTTCCACGCAGGACGGGCTTCAGAAAGTCTGCAATGCAAAGCAAGATGCATATGCAAAAAGCCGGCGGTTTGCTCCGTGCCGCTGACGGTTTTGAACAATCCAATACGGTGGATCATCGTTTGGTTTCTTTTCCCCTTTCCTTTTTTTTTATTTATATCATTCCATCTATCAATCATGCATGTCCGTATATCACAAACTGACAATCTGACAGTGTCTACTAACCACTGCACCACTCATAATCGCATAGTATATTGAGAAAACCTCCTTGTAAATGAAAGGAACAGAGCACCCAACACCACAAAAGTTCACCCACAATCAGATACAAGTTTTAAACCTTTTAATCCCACTGCAGCAACAGTGGCAGTCTGGCACAAATAACATTACAACTATACCAGAGCTCTACAAAAGGATTTCTCTGAAATGCATCTGTAAGAAGAAGACATGCCAAAAAAAAAAACATAAACAATCACAAAACATTGATAGCCAAGTTCAGTTCAACAGCATATCTTGGTTGCTTGTGCCTCATGAGGGCCTTCTTTTTTAGAAGAAAGGAAGACACAGATGAAAACTGAATCAATCCCAAACCTTTACAATCCACTTCAAAGCAGACAAGTTATCCTCAATCTACAGCAGCAGTAACAAAAGACTTAATCCCAGGCAGGTTGCAGTAGACAAAAAAAAATGCTATCTTAAAACTACGTTAAAATTGTTAGGATTCAACCTCACAGAAATAATGGTCGGTGCTTCTGCAGCCACTTCCAAGTCATCTTAAATCACTTATCACTTAGAAAAAAAAAAGGTGTTTAAAGCCTGTGGCCCTGTACAACTGAACACATTTTTTCACCATGTCACTTGTTGCCAGTACCATCCAAGGCGAATACTTCCAGGATTATGACATTTTTTCACCATGTCACTTGTTGCCAGTACCATCCAATACTTCCAAGGCCAGTACATTGCAGACTAAATTGGTAAAAGGTCCACTGAAATAGGATATGAAGCTCCAATCACACAAATGTACTACTTTATCATTGTGCTTATTCTGAACTGATACACAGAGCATTACAAAACAAAATAATCGGAATCAGAAGGTGAAAAAAATAGAAATAGGTTGTATCCCTTTCCCTTTAAGTTGTAAAACAAAACCAAGGAATTCCATGCTGGTTGCAGACATAACAGAAACCAGAGTCAATTTATTTATTGTTATATGCAGCAGGTTTTGCTCAGGAAAGTGAAAGCTAGTAGATACATTCCATTTTCCATCCTAGACAGTTCTAGTAGGGAGGCAGGATTCTTCCTTGTAAATTTGAAAAATTATTGCTCCGTTGATATCAATCAAGCTAAAACTTCTACTCTAACTTCGGCCCATCACGGCTCTGTCCTGCTGCCTAAGCCTCTCGCCTTCGCGGCAAAGATGGTCATTGAATTTCTCCTGCCAATATGTTAAACAACACATCAGAATAAAATCTTGATTCCTTAGGAAGAACAATAATGCATAGCAAGAATATCTATTCCACACAGCATCCACAGAATAGCTGACTTGAGCTTGGACAAGTTGGTACCCATGGGAACCTGACCACGTTACTAAATACCACTAAAGTACTAGGAAATGGCAACAGAAAATTACACAGCATCTGCCTGAAATCAGGGCTTGCTAGTCCTCAATAGACCTAATCTAACCACAGAAATCTGACCCTGCGGACAACAAACTCCATCACAACCAAATTCAGCCCAGGGGATCACTCATATGTCCAGACCTATCTGTCCCCAATTTTTTCTTCACTAGTGTGAGGGAGAGATGCCAGCAGCGGCTCAGTACTCTGTGGTCGGCAAACAAGATAGCAGAAATCGACGAAGCAGTGCCGGCAAGAATCGAGTTTGCCACTGCCTCGCAGCAGAGTGCCCTTTAAAGAGCTACATCCGCTCCTCATCTGATCCCAATCGAATCATGTTCGTCTCAATCTTCTTCAACCTGCAGACAGTTGTTGCTAGTGTAGTTTGGCCCGACAGAGCACGCGACAATCACGCGATGCCTTGTCTGGTGATGATTCTGGGAAGAGGAGCACCCAGCACCAAAGCTGGCCGGTTAATCAATTGTTCAGTGACTCAGTCTACTCATCCATTTTCCTGAGAGCCGTCTACTCATCCATTGGCTTCCCCACTATCCAATGAATTTGGGCAAAATGGAAATGGGTACGGTACAATTGGGAAGGGTGGGGAACGGGGATCAGCCAGATTGGTTTGGGCTTCGTCAAGCTTGGATTCGTCCAAACCCTACCCGACGACAGGTCTACCCAAAATCCAGGGTTCGTAATGGTCACCACCAATCAATCTAAGGAGCAGCTGAAACAAACACCGTACACGCCGCTCCAGGGAGGGAATCGAGGGCACTACCTTGCCGCCGAAGAGGAAGATACCGGCGAGGCCGGCGGTGGCGACACCGCCCCAGATGACGACCGTCGACGAGAGCAGCGACCAGTTGCGATAGATCATCTTCGCCCTCGTCCGATCTCTCCCTCCCCTCCCCTCCCTCCCGACCCTTTGGCCTCGCCTCGCTACGGCGCGTGCAGGTGTGGCGGCCTTCCTCGATGGAGCTGGACGGATGGATGGAGAAGAGAAGCAGAAGCAGAGAGGGGGAGTCAGGTGAACCTAGGAAAAGAGCCATGTGGCCCAAACGCGTGAGGCCCATCATGGAGCAAAGCCTCCGTGGCCCGGCCCGTCTTCATTAACCGGCTCACCGACAACTGGGTGCCCATTCTATTCCTACGAGCCCTATCAACTAGGCCGGCGTCCTCCAGGCCTGTGAAAAGCCCAACAGTCTCCCGTCGCAGCCCGCAAGGCACAAGCCGAACCAATTGAAACATCCTCAATTTTCCACGAAGGGAAAATACACAGAATGGCGGATAATATAATAGTTTGAAGCTTCAAACCATCTCATTATCTCGCAATAGTCGATACAGGATCCATACATCGTACAAAAGATTACAATTAGGGGGAATTACATAAATAATTCATCGTCACACTGGCGGAATCATCAGAGTAGCAGCAGCCTCTGGAACAGCTGCAAAAGGCGGAAGTACAATAAAATCTCCAAAAAGAAGCCTGAGCGTAGGAACGAGACATCTACTCCTCCTCATCGTCATAGTCGTAGTCGGGCTCACCTGCCAAATAATTTTCAGTACGGTTTGTACTGGCCACATCTCCCACCCTATGCTTTGCTTTTGCTATGTAGTATTTGGTGGGATGCAAGGATATAATCAAATCGACCTAATATGTGGCTGTAGTTTTCTATGCAAACAGTGACCAATATTATATAATATAATTCATCAAATTTTAATCCATCTCAACCACACATCCAAACCCATTCCATCACCATCACACACATCTCACCCTCTCGCACTCAGTCGACAGGTCCAACTCCCTCTCGGAGCCTGTCTCAGTGGCTCACAGCCGGAAGGGTAACACCAGGGGGAGAAATAGAAGGACTCCTCTCACTACTCCCGAGAAGCGTGGGTCTTAGGAAAGAGCCATACCAGTGGCCCACGGACTATATATAGATTCATAAACTCTGCAGAGCGTGTACTCCCGTAACCACAAGATCACTATCATCGGCGGTGCCCCGCCTAAGCTGATTCCGGCTGCTTTCTAACCGGTGCGATGCCACCCTACCACTCAGTACTGGGACATCCCGGATAGGTACCACCGGCACACTGAGACTGTGAGACATAGTACCGGGCCCCCGTGGTCACTATGCTGTCTAAGGAGGGTGTGGGTCTCCACGCCCGTACCTCCCGACACTTTCTGCTAACAACCTAGTAGTAGTGGCACCGTCCTAGCTAGTCAGACATCCGTCTCCCGCCCATTCAAGAGCGAGTGGTGAGCACGTAAGTCTCAAGGTTCCGGTCCTCAAGAGATATCAGGTCCTAGGGGGGATCAGACAGGATTATCTTCTTTTTTGGGACTACAACAGTCCGTGCTACAACAGCACCTCCTTCCCGGGGCTTCGCTCCACGAATGTTCTCACCCCCGGGATCTCCTTATGCATCACAATGTGCCCGCCACAAGCACCTCACACGGGAATGCCCAGAACACATTCCCCGGCAAGACTCGCCCACATGGCTCGTCGTAGAATCCTGTCCGATCGACTCAACCCTCACCACACACCCAAGACGCACGCAGCACTCTCCCCAAGTAAAGTGGCACCACGTGCCTTAACCATATGACCATACTCTCCACCACGCATCATTATCACACAGATATAAGCGTAGTAGAAGTAAAGCATCATAGATAAAATAAGCAAGCGTCTAGCCTATCAGCAGGTGTGCAGAAGTAAGGTTGCGACAAGATAAAGGCTCATCAGGCAGTTCTACCATGCAACCTATCATCAGGTGATATTCATAATTAAAGCACTAGCAACTAGATATTATGCCATGCGTAATAGGATCTACGAGGTTGGGTGGGGTGTGGCACCTGTGAAGTCGTCACCAAGCTCCTCCTCGTACTCGTAGTCGTCCTCCTCAAGCTGATCCTCCTCTGAAACGAGACATAATAGCCGCGTTAGCGGCTCCTATAGAGTCAACACAAAGAAGCAATAAAATTCAATAACTCCAAATACACTCATACACAAGCCTATGACGTAGATCTTATTTTTATGAAAATTTGGACACTTGGTTCATATTTTTCGGAGTTCGTATGAAGAAGTTATGAATTTCCGAAGTTTATTCTATTTTCGGAAAAAGAAAAAAGGCAGATTAACCTGGAGGTGACACGTGGCAACTCCTGATTGGGCCACGTGGCGTGCAGAACAGTGCAGCTGGGAATGGGCTGACGTCATGCTGACGTTATGCTGACGTCAGTGTCGACGGGTCCATTTAGCGGCTGACAGGTGGGGGCCACGGTTCTGGTCACTGACAGGTGGGGCCAGGTCAACGGTCAACGTTGACGGTCTCGACCGGGCCTCGGATGTCTGGACGGGGCTGGTTCTGGGCCAGGTTAGGTCGGCCACTGTACACCCGAGGGGGCGGTCCGGGCGACCCCTCGAGGACGGAGCTCGCTCGGGCGAACGGACTGGCCTCGAGTACGAAACCTCGCCTGGCGATCGGACTGGCCTCGAGAACGAAGCTTCGCCTGGCGAACGGACATGCCCTCGAAGACGGATCTTTGTTCGCACGAAAGGGGCAGCCCTCAAGAACAGTGCGCCCCTCGAGACTTGACCCTCTGGCCTCGAGCCGGGACTTCGACTCGGGCAGGACCTCGATTAGAGCCAGGACCTCGACTCCGTCGGTCGGACCCTCGACTCGTCGGGTGAACCCTCGACTCCGTCGGGCGGACCCTCGACGGATGTCGGGCGGACCCTCGACTGTCGGGTGGACCCTCGACTCGTCGGTCGGACCCTCGACCTTGTCGGGCGGACCCTCGACCTCGTCGGGCGGACCCTCGACCTCGTCGGGCGGACCCTCGACCTCGTCGGGCGGACCCTCGACCTCGTCGGGTGGACCCTCGACGAATGTCGGAGCATTAGCTGAGCTACGTGGCTGGTCGGCTAGGTGCTCTAACTCGGGGAAATTCGACCCTCAAGCCGGTGGCGGTCAGCGAGGCGCGGCGGCGGCGAGGCTAAATTCGCCGGCGAAGCCGGGCATTGGTCTCCATCCTCCTTCTTGCCCTTCGATTGGAGAAGCTGGGATCTCCATGAGCTAGCTACCGGGGCTAGTCGAGGCACGGCGGGGCGTGCGCGGCTCGGCGGCCACGGCGGACGCTCCGGCGGCCAGAGTCCGGGGAGGCCAGAGCTGCAAAAGTGCGTGGCTCCAACTGTGGCCCGTGCCGACTCCAAGAGGTTGCTAAAAACGTGCTCTAGACTACGGCGAAGCTATCGGTCGCGGTAAGGAAGGAAACAGGGGTAAGGGGTGCGAGAACATCGACGATGTACTGGTGGTGGCCATGGCCGAGCAGGGCGAGGGCGGGGACGCTTACTCGCGCAGCGACGGTCGAGGCAGGTGACGCAGGCTTGGTGGCGACTCGGTGCAGGGGGGCGAAGCCGGGGCGTCGAGGCGGTTATGCGGCGCTCCCAGGTCCTCCTCAGCGCGCGGACGGCGGCAGCAGCAGCACTCTAGCTCCGCCTCCTTCCTGCTCCTCCCTCCTTCTCTCTCTCTCGACCGATCTGGCGGCGGGTCTCCACAAAGACGGCGGGGCGATGGGGAAACCCTAGAGGCCAGGGTGCTCCTCTTTAAATAGGCACGGCGGCCGGCCATGGACGGCGGAGGCAGAAGATGCCCATCGGGCGGCTGTGCGCGGCCACGATTAGGGTTAGGGTTCGGTGAAGCGCGACGCAAGAAGGCGGTTAGATGGACGGCGCGGGACGCGGCCGTACTCGGGCGGACGGCTGAGGCGCGCGGTGCACAAAAATGGTGCGTCGGACGCGACGCGCGGTCGACAGAAGTGGTAAAAGGAAGGAGCTGACAGCTCGGTCCCACGCGTCAGCGGGACGGGGCGGCGAGCGGGGGAGACAGGCCCATGTTGGGCCGTCTTGGTTAACTGGGCCGCGGCAGCGCGCGAGCGAGCGCGCGCCCGAGCGGGTGTCGGGACGCGGCAGCGCGTCGAGCGCGACTGGGCCGACTCTCGAGGCAGGCCGGTCGGGCGAGCGCGCGAGCGAGCGGGCAGGCGGCAGCGCAGCAGGCCGAGCTGGGCCTCGAGCTCGGGCAGGCGGTCGAGCTGGGCCTCAAGCTCGGGCAGGCGGTCGAGCTGGGCCTCGAGCTCGGGCAGGCGGTCGAGCTGGGCCTCGAGCTCGCAGCAGGCCGGCGGACGAGCTGGCCAGCGCGGGGGGGGGTTCGGTAGCAGGCATATATGTATACATACATATAAAAGGTTATTTGATTTTTATTAACATCACATAAAATCGAATAAGAGGCAAATCAAACTCTGGTTATTTAAATGCAATGCTCAAGCTATCGTCAGGTGCTATTTGTGCAACTAGGTTTCCTACATGACATCCACCATACACTGGTAAACTTTAGAAAAAATTTTGAAAGCCCCGTATTTTTAGAGACCGGATTTCTAGGGTTGTTACAGTCCTACCCTCTTATGAGAATCTCGTCCTCGAGATTCAAGAGTGTAACTTACTCTTCAAAAAGGTAGGGGTAGAGCTTCCTCATTTCTGACTCTTTCTCCCAAGTTGCCTCCCGTTCTGTGTGATTGCTCCACTGAATCTTCAGATACGGCGTGCTGGAGCTTCTAGTTTCCTTGGTGGTTCTGTCCATAATGCGGACGGGGTGCTCTCTGTACTCCAAAGTGTCCTGAATATCGAGTGCCTCTGCGGGTATCGAATGCTCTGGCGGCTGCAAACACTTGCGCAGTTGCGACACATGGAACACTGGGTGTACTCCTGCCAGTTGTGGGGGCAACTCTATTCTGTAGGCAAGCTTGCCAATCCTTTCACTGATTCTGTACGGTCCCACATATCTTGGTGCTAGCTTTCCCTTTACATGGAACCTGACGGTCCCTCGAAGTGGGGAGACCTTGAGGTAGACATAGTCTCCTACCTCAAACTCGAGGTCTCTGCGCCTCTTGTCGGCATAACTCTTTTGACGGCTCTGGGCAATTTTTAGATTTTCTCGTACCTGAGCGACTCCTTCCTCGGCCTCCTTAATGGTGGCCGGGCCAAAGAACGATCTTTCACCCGTTTCAGACCACATCAAGGGTGTTCTGCATGGTCTTCCGTACATAGCTTCGAAAGATGACATCTTGAGGCTAGCCTGGTAACTGTTGTTGTAGGAGAACTCTGCAAAGGGCAAGCTCTTCTCCCAATCAGTCCCATATTTCAGAACACAAGCTCGAAGCATATCCTCAAGTATCTGGTTCACTCTTTCTGTCTGCCCATCTGTCTGAGGGTGGTATGCGGTACTGTAATCTAGCTTGCTGCCGATCGACTTGTTCAAGGCTTTCCAGAACTTGGACATATACTGCGGTCCACGATCGGATATTATGCTTTTAGGAGCTCCATGCAGCTTGAGAATGTTTCCAACATACAAATCTGCTAGCTGGCCGACTCGGGCATCAGTCCTGATGGCTAGGAAGTGAGCTACCTTAGTCAAGCGATCGACAATCACCCATATGGCATCATGGCCCTTCGGGGTTCGAGGTAAACCCACGATGAAGTCCATAGAAATGCTATCCCACTTCCATTCAGGTATATCCAGTGGCTTTAGCAGCCCTGCAGGTCTCTTATGCTCAGCCTTGACGCGTTTGCAAATGTCACATTTAGCAACATGCTCTGCAATGTCTGATTTCATGTTCTTCCACCAGAATTTCTTCTTCAAAACAGCATACATTTTAGTACTGCCTGGGTGGATACAATACTTGGAATCATGACCTTCTGATAGGATTTCGTTGCGGATAGCTGGGTCAGCAGGCACACAAATTCTGTCCTTGTACCAGTAAGTGCCTAGCTCATCCTCACTGAACTCCGGGCACTTGCCTTGTGTCAGGAGCTCGTGTATCTCCCAAATTTCTGGGCAATGGCGTTGGGCTTCACGGATCCTATCCATGAGGGTGTAGTGTACGCGAAGCTCATTCAACAGGCCATGAGGTATCACCTCCATCTGTAACTCATCAATGCCCTCTTGCAACTCTTTGGGCAAGGCGGTGGTGAACAAGGCATGACAATGACTTTTGCGGCTAAGAGCGTCAGCGACCACATTGGCCTTCCCAGGGTGATAGAGAATCTCCACATCGTAGTCGTTAAGCAGCTCGAGCCAACGACGCTGTCGCATGTTCAGATTTTCCTGGGTGAAAAAGTATTTCAAGCTCTTGTGATCGGTGTAGATCTCGCATTTGTTCCCTATCAGGTAGTGCCTCCAAATCTTCAAGGCATGGATCACAGCTGCAAGTTCGAGATCATGGGTGGGGTAACGCTGTTCATGCTCCTTAAGCTGGCGGGAAGCATAGGCAATGACTTTCCCATTCTGCATTAGAACACAACCAAGCCCGTGGCGAGACGCATCGCAATAGACCACAAAGTCCTGGTGGATGTCGGGCAAGGCTAGAACAGGCGTTGTGGTGAGCTTCTCCTTCAGGGTCTGGAAACTTTGTTCGCATTGGGGCGTCCATTCAAACTCTTTGGTCTTCTTCAGGAGATTGGTCATGGGGCGAGCTATTTTGGAAAAGTTCTCGATGAATCGACGATAGTAACCAGCCAACCCCAAGAAACTTCTCACATCAGTCACATTCCGTGGCTGCTCCCATTCCTTCACCGTCTCAATTTTTGATGGATCAACAGCTACTCCATCAGCATTGAGCACATGACCTAGGAAAGCGACCTCCTCAAGCCAAAACTCACACTTGTTGAACTTGGCGTAGAGCTGATGTTTTCTCAACTTCTCCAGTACCATCCTCAGATGTTGCTCATGCGCTTTGGCGGTGGTAGAATAGACAAGAATGTCATCAATGAAGACCACCACGAACTTATCCAGCTCCTGCATGAACACTTTATTCATCATGTTCATAAAATAAGCTGGCGCGTTCGTAAGACCGAAGGACACGACGGTGTACTCATACTGCCCATATCTGGTGACAAATGCTGTCTTAGGAATGTCTTCCTCTCTGATCTTCATCTGATGGTAGCCTGACCTAAGGTCAATCTTGGAGAAGTACTTGGCATTGCGAAGCTGATCAAGCAGGTCATCTATCCTCGGCAAAGGATACTTGTTCTTTATAGTTACGGCATTCAGGTTCCGGTAATCAACGCACATCCTCTGCGTTCCATCCTTCTTCTTAACAAACAGAACAGGAGATCCCCAGGGCGAGGCACTGGGCCTAATGAACCCTTTCTCAGATAGTTCCTCAAGCTGTTTCTTAAGCTCCTTAAGCTCGTCAACTGCCATACGGTAGGGTCGCTTGGAAATCGGACTCGTACCAGGCATCAGGTTGATCACGAACTCAACATCTCTGTCCGGTGGCATTCCTGGTAGCTCTTCCGGAAAGACATCCGGGTACTCGCAAACTACGGGCACTTCCTCAAGTGACTTCTCTTCCAAGGCACACAGCATGGATATATCTGTCCCTTTGTTTGGCTCACATCTGACCTGACGGCCACTTGGATGGGTTATATCCACAAATCTGGGTGAGCAAGATATCACTCCTTTGTTCTGGGTTAACCAATCCATCCCTAGAATGACGTCTAGGCCTTCGAAGGGTAGTAAGGTAAGATCAGCAAGAAAGGTAAGACCCTCGATGGTGATACTCACTCCCTTACCTATTTTGGTACAACAAATGTTGCCCAAGGGTGAACTGGTGTATAAGGCCTCTTTTCGTGGAGTGACAGGTATGAGGTGCTCTCGAGCAAACTTGGAGGATATATATGAACATGTAGCACCTGAATCAAACAGCACGGATGCCTTAACTCCATGCACTAAAAACATACCGTACACCACGTCGGGGGCACTTTGGGCAGCCTCTGCTGAGATGTGGGTGAGGCGGCCACGGGGCGCTCCGGATGGCATCTGCTTGTGCGGGGTGCCTTGGTTCTGCCTGGCGGGCGCTGGTGTAGCTGGTGCAGCCTTGTTTGGGCACTCGGCTGCCTTGTGACCTGGCTGGCCACAAGCGAAGCAAGTGTAGGTCATGCCGCCTGTGGGGGTTGGCGCGGCGGACCTCCATGTGCTACCTCCAGGTGCGGCACGAGCGTATGCTTGGCGGTCCTGAGCAGGGCGAGGGTAGTTGCTGGTGTGGGTACCACCGCCCCGGCTCGAACCGTGAGCCGCTCCCTGGGCGAAGCGAGAGCGGGGAGGCTGAGAGGTCTCACCACGCGACCTCCGTGGGGCAGGTGCGCGGGAGGTGCCCTCAGTACGGCGCTTCTTGTTCTTGCCAAGCGCCTCCCTCTCCGCGAAAACCTCGTCGCGGTCCTTCTCAATCTCCATGCACCTGTCAATCAGGTCACGAAGGGTGTGGCTCTTGGTGCCTGAGAGAGAGAGCCTGATACGGCTAGACAAGCCCTTGCGGTAGTAGTACATCTTCTCCTTCTCAGAGTTTACCACTGAGACGGGTGCATAGCGTAGCAGGTTGGTGAAGCGGGTGGTGTACTCATGCACCTTGTCAGCTCCCATGGAGATGTTGCGGAACTCGTTCTCCTTCTTCTCCAGCGCACCTTCACGGATGAAGAATGCGCGGAACTCATCCACAAACTCATCCCAGGAGATGTTAGCGGGGTCTCGGTGGGTTTCACAGAGGCTGTCCCACCAAGATCGTCCAGCACCCACAAGCTGGTGAGCTGCCAAGCCAACGCACTCCTCGTCAGTGCAGGTGGTCAAGTCCAGCTTCTTCTCAATCTCCTTAAGCCAATCATCAGCAGCGATAGGGTCGATGCTGGTGCCATCGAACGTCGGGGGCCTCAGCTTGAGAAAGAACTCCAGCTTCTTGTAGAAATCATCGCGGGGCTCCCGGTGCTGGGGGTGCAGCACGCTCTCAGCTAAGACTCGAAGAAGTTCGGTCTGCTGGGCCATCACATCCGCCAAGAGTGGCACGGGAGGTGGTGGTGGAGCTGCATCTCCTCCCGCGGTAGGCTTGGGCTCAGCAGCAGGCTGGGGCTGTCTTCCAGCCACACCTCCGGTAGCTGGTTCCGGCTCAACTACCGGTGGTGGCGATGGGTGTGCAGGTCATGGGGTGGCAGCGCGGGGTGGCTCCTCAAGGTCGAGGGGTATGCGACCAACGCGGGCACGACCACTTCTGCGTCCGCGGCCCCTGGCAGGCACGGGTGAAGGAGAGCGGTTTCTCAGGCGGCTGGCACGACGAGTGGACATCCTGCTCAACAGAAACCTTAGATTAGGGCATACGCGCTTAATATAACTTTGACATTAAAGATATACTATTTTGAAATAATTTTAAAACTGCTAATTTATCCAACACTCAGACGAAGAAGCATGAAGATCCAATAAGATGCGATAAAAACCAAATCATTCATTACATCAGGAGGGGTTACATGGCGATGTCTTTAGCGGCTACGCTTGGAGACTCGCGAGAAACGTACTACACGCAGGTAGTCTAGCAAAAGGGTGGACAACTACTCAACATCATGGTGAGTCTGGTCACTTGGCCATACAGGGCTCATAACCTCCTGACCTGGTATTACTCTAGTCCATCTCTAGAGGCTGGTCCAAACTGTAAGCTGTGGGAGGTATACCGGTGCCAGAAGCCTGGATCTGCTCGTCGGTCATCTGAAGGCGAGAGACGTAGCGACGGGCCTCCTCGAGCTGAGGGGTGGTCACTGCCTGTCCACTGAGTCCAGTGGTGGGACATCCACTCAAGTTGAGGCGAGATTGCCTCAGCTCAAATGTCTCAACCCTGACCCTCTTATGGGCACGTAAGGGAAGCTCATCCTGCAACTCCTCGTACTCTCTGACCCTCTTACGATCTGACCTCTTCCAAGCTTCCACAGTGCGTTTGAGCTTATCCATGAGGTATGCCGTCTTATGGACATAGTTGATCAGGTGTCCCTGGTTGTAGCTAGCAAGAGTGTATTCCTGTAGCAGCTTCCCACGTTGAGCCTTGCACTGCTCACGGAGTTTGTCCCTGTAGGCAGCATCTTGACTCTTTTCCTGGAATCTCTTTGCAATGTCTTCGTTCTTCTCAGCCATAGTGGTCTCAAGCTCCCAGATGTTCTTGTTGAGTTGGCTGTTGTGTATTTGAAGCTTATCCATTTCGCTCATCAGACTAGTGATCTGATCCTGGTGAACGAGCTCTTTGCGTGCTATCTCACGCTCTAGATCTGCAATCTTTTGCTTCCATGCCGCTTCCTTATCCTCTGACTTGCGGATCCTCTCACCAACTTCCATCAGGTAGCGACGATCACGGCGTCCCTTCCGCTCCAACTCAGCAATGTACATTTCCTGGCACTGCATGTACATCATAGAGGCGCGGTGGCAGGGGTTGCGGTCGACTCTGGTATTATGATCGATGTAGATGACCTCTCCCCATGTACCCTGCTGATCATTGAGGGCACGAGGAAGCAGACGAAAGCGACTTTCCTTCAGATAGTCAGCTCCGTTGCGCAGCACAGTACGGAGTGCCTGGCGTGAAACGGTCTGAACACACATGCCGGTGTCGTTGTCGAAGGCGAAGTCAGTGAAGGCGGTAACTTCGGGCAGGTTCATGCTTGCAGGCACGTTGATGTGGACTGCCTTGTAGTCCTCGATGCCTCCTTCAAGGGTGGGCTTGCCGCGGCAAAGATACTCGACGTTTTCCACGGGAACACCTAACTCGGTGAGAACCTCGCGAAGCACGTGAGCATAGCCTCCATGCTCCGTTTCGTCGAGTCTAAACTCAATGACATCCATTGGTGGTAACGGACCAAGCGGCAAGTCAGGGTCCATCTGCAGGTGACACGAGAAAGAAGTTAGAAAAGTTGCAGAAAGAGGTAAGCCATGCATAAAAGCGTATGCAATGGTCGGTGTATAACCGAGAGATTTCAAGATTTTCCTAATTCTATCGTCCAATCCTATGGGTCTCGTCCTAGGGTCAAGCATGGCTCTGGTACCAACTGAAACATCCTCAATTTTCCACGAAGGGAAAATACACAGAATGGCGGATAATATAATAGTTTGAAGCTTCAAACCATCTCATTATCTCGCAATAGTCGATACAGGATCCATACATCGTACAAAAGATTACAATTAGGGGGAATTACATAAATAATTCATCGCCACACTGGCGGAATCATCAGAGTAGCAGCAGCCTCTGGAACAGCTGC
>CM041638.1:49724093-49835638 GCA_023333625.1 Bothriochloa decipiens | reverse complement strand
ATTTCTGTGAAATGCATCTGTAAGGAGAAGACATGCCAAAAAAAAAACATAAACAATCACAAAACATTGATAGCCAAGTTCAGTTCAACAGCATATCTTGGTTGCTTGTGCCTCATGAGGGCCTTCTTTTTTAGAAGAAAGGAAGACAGATAAAAACTGAATCAATCCCAAACCTTTACAATCCACTTCAAAGCAGACAAGTTATCCTCAATCTACAGCAGCAGTAACAAAAGACTTAATCCCAGGCAGGTTGCAGTAGACAAAAAAAAAATGCTATCTTAAAACTACGTTAAAATTTCTAGGATTCAACCTCACAGAAATGATGGTCGGTGCTTCTGCAGCCACTTCCAAGTCATCTTCACTTATCACTTAGAAAAAAAAAAAAGGTGTTTAAAGCCTGTGACCCTGTACAACTGAACACATTTTTTCACCATGTCACTTGTTGCCAGTACCATCCAAGGCGAATACTTCCAGGATTATGACATTTTTTTCACCATGTCACTTGTTGCCAGTACCATCCAATACTTCCAAGGCCAGTACATTGCAGACTAAATTGGTAAAAGGTCCACTGAAATAGGATATGAAGCTCCAATCACACAAACGTACTACTTTATCATTGTGCTTATTCTGAACTGATACACAGAGCATTACAAAACAAAATAATCGGAATCAGAAGGTGAAAAAAATAGAAATAGGTTGTATTCCTTTAAGTTGTAAAACAAAACCAAGGAATTCCATGCAGGTTGCAGACATAACAGAAACCAGAGTCAATTTATTTATTGTTATATGCAGCAGGTTTTGCTCAGGAAGGTGAAAGCTAGTAGATACATTCCATTTTCCATCCTAGACAGTTCTAGTAGGGAGGCAGGATTCTTCCTTGTAAATTTGAAAAATTATTGCTCCGTTGATATCAATCAAGCTAAAACTTCCACTCTAGCTTCGGCCCATCGCGGCTCTGTCCTGCTGCCTAAGCCTCTCGCCTTCGCGGCAAAGATGGTCATTGAATTTCTCCTGCCAATATGTTAAACAACACATCAGAATAAAATCTTGATCCCTTAGGAAGAACAATAATGCATAGCAAGAATATCTATTCCACACAGCATCCACAGAATAGCTGACTTGAGCTTGGACAAGTTGGTACCCATGGGAACCTGACCACGTTACTAAATACCACTAAAGTACTAGGAAATGGCAACAGAAAATTACACAGCATCTGCCTGAAATCAGGGCTTGCTAGTCCTCAATAGACCTAATCTAACCACAGAAATCTGACCCTGCGGACAACAAACTCCATCACAACCAAATTCAGCCCAGGGGATCACTCATATGTCCAGACCTATCTGTCCCAAATTTTTTCTTCACTAGGGTGAGGGAGAGATGCCAGCAGCGGCTCAGTACTCTGTGGTCGGCAAACAAGATAGCAGAAATCGACGAAGCAGTGCCGGCAAGAATCGAGTTTGCCACTGCCTCGCAGCAGAGTGCCCCTTAAAGAGCTACATCCGCTCCTCATCTGATCCCAATCGAATCATGTTCGTCTCAATCTTCTTCAACATGCAGACAGTTGCTGCTAGTGTAGTTTGGCCCGACAGAGCACGCGACAATCACGCGATGCCTTGTCTGGTGATGATTCTGGGAAGAGGAGCACCCAGCACCAGAGCTGGCCGGTTAATCAATTGTTCAGTGACTCAGTCTACTCATCCATTTTCCTGAGAGCCGTCTACTCATCCATTGGCTTCCCCACTATCCAATGAATTTGGGCAAAATGGAAATGGGTACGGTACAATTGGGAAGGGTGGGGAACGGGGATCAGCCAGATTGGTTTGGGCTTCGTCAAGCTTGGATTCGTCCAAACCCTACCCGACGACAGGTCTACCCAAAATCTAGGGTTCGTAATGGTCACCACCAATCAATCTAAGGAGCAGCTGAAACAAACACCGTACACGGCGCTCCAGGGAGGGAATCGAGGGCACTACCTTGCCGCCGAAGAGGAAGATACCGGCGAGGCCGGCGGTGGCGACACCGCCCCAGATGACGACCGTCGACGAGAGCAGCGACCAGTTGCGATAGATCATCTTCGCCCTCGTCCGATCTCTCCCTCCCCTCCCTCCCGACCCTTTGGCCTCGCCTCGCTACGGCGCGTGCAGGTGTGGCGGCCTTCCTCGATGGAGCTGGATGGATGGATGAAGAGAAGCAGAAGCAAGAGAGGGGAGAGTCAGGTGAACCTAGGAAAAGAGCCATGTGGCCCAAACGCGTGAGGCCCATCATGGAGCAAAGCCTCCGTGGCCCGGCCCGTCTTCATTAACCGGCTCACCGACAACAACTGGGTGCCCATTCTATTCCTACGAGCCCTATCAACTAGGCCGGCGTCCTCCAGGCCTGTGAAAAGCCCAACAGTCTCCCGTCGCAGCCCGCAAGGCGCAAGCCGAACCAACCAACCCGTCGTCCGTGACCGTGATCGCCAAGAGCCCAATTGACACGGCATCGTATGAAAACATATTCCAATCACAAATTTTGACATCTACTCCCTTCCCTCCGTTCTAAATTATAGTTTACTTTAACTTTTTTGGTACATACATTTTATTATATATCTAGACATATTATTTATCTAGGTACATAGCAAAATGCATCGACCAAAAAAGTCAAAACGAACTATAATTTGGAACGGAGAGAGTATTTACTATCATTAAAACTTAATTAAAAAAATTAAAATAGTTTAACCCGGACACAGCACTACAACTATACTGCATCCATCCAAAGAAGAGCACATCTCACCTTACAGCAATTCAACCAATCTCAAATGTAAATAAATCTATACAAAGAGTGCACTTATGCAATATGATTTTTACAGTATATATATCTAGTTGTAGATAGAAATGTTTGACATTTATCTTTTTATTATAAAAAATATAGTTACATAAAGACAGTAATTTTTTGGGAAACAAAGGAGACCACTGTTTTTTTTTTTTGTAAACAAATATATGAATGAATGAATGTAACTGATTTAGGGCCTCTTTGGACTCATTCATGTTACCAGTTAGCCACTAAAGTTACTAGGTAGAGATCCAATAGGTCTGCTGATAGACCAGCTAACTTTTATCAAGTCAAAGTGGTAACAATTACTGTAGCTCATTAGTTGAAAGGGGATGCTAAATAAACATTAATTGTTCGTGTACGATTTTAACCAACAATCTATTTAGCCGGTGAATCCAAAAAATCATGCCAGCTAATAGTTGGTAGTTTTTTTTAGCAAATATCTCGTAATAAACTATTAGCGCAAGTGAATCCAAACATGATCCTAATCACAGCTGGTTATTTGGTTTGATCCTTTTGACTTTGTCCTCTGTCTTGAAGCAATTAAACTAGTCCTAATCCGGCAACGCAAATCATGAAAACAAAAGAGGAATGCTAAACAAACAAAAGGGTCTAGGACTAGGATAGCGCCAACAGGGTCGCCGAAGTGGCGAAGTGCACGCCGGTGCGAGCAGTAACCGTCGAGAGAAGGACGAGTGGGCACACGGTGAAGGACGACGACGACGACGACCTGGACCGCAGCTGTCCTGCTCACAGCTCACCTCCGGGCGCTTTCATTCTCGAGGTAGTACAAGCCTACTCCAACAAGTCATCTGCCCTTTCTTCACGCTCTTGCTTCTTCTTCTTCTTCCGTCATCTCTCCCGGTGGCCCGGCCCGCTAGCTCTCGGCATCGTGTGCGTTGAGCTATGCCTGTCGCCGGGTCAACCGCACTACCATTTCAACCCCACCCCTCTGCCCTGTCTTATTGGCCAGTTCAACCACGACAGCAACAACCAGCTAGCTAGTGCGTCTCTGCGTGCTGCCGCACACCTCCTCCATTTGCCCAGTATACTCTAGTACTATCGCTCGCCGTACATATTTCTTTCTCGCAATCTCACCTCGAGCGAGCGAGAAGCATCCGGGTGGAGAGACAGAAGGAAGCTCGACGACCGAGGTGGGGGGAGGAGGCCATGAAGTCCAACCGCAACCTGTCGAGGGCGGAGGGGAGGAGGCTGGGGAATGTGGCGCTCATAGCCTTCATGCTCGGATCCCTCCTGCTGCTCTCCCTCGTCAGGGCCAAGTTCTCCCCGATTGGTACGCTGATTTGATTGCCATGGCGGCGTTTGCCACCAACGTCTTCTTGTGTTCTTGATTGCTTCGCTTATCTGATCGAGCTGTGTGGGTTGGGATGCGCAGGTAAAACAGGGGACGCCATCAAAGCAGAGGAGCAGCAGGCAATGGCGAAAGACAGCGTCGACATGGCCACCGCCCATGAGGCCGCAGTTGCAGCTGGTAATTCGCACTAGTTCCTTCCTCTCGCGTTTGCGTTTCTACCTGAATTTAGGCAACCGCGTGGTACAGTCCTAGATTGCTGCGAAAGTGTGAAACCTTTTGTCCTTTTCCCATTCGTGCTGTACAGTTCCGGGTCAATCGCAGTTTCTTGAAATCTGGGGCGGAAGAACGCGTACACGTCCAGCGAATTAGTACGCGGTAGCAAGCAGATCCGGTGAATTTGAACTGATTTTTGCTCTGTTTCTCGCAGAGGAGGAGGAAGAGGAGACTCGGTCCAAGCCCACCGACTCCAATTCAGGCACCGGCGGCGTAAGCGGCGCAGCCATTGTGGTCGGCGACGACCACGCCGTGACGGCGAGCAAGCCGGTGTGCTACGAGTCGAGCCGGCGGTCGGACACCTGCGAGGCGGCGGGCGACGTGCGGGTGGTGGGGCGGGCGCAGACGGTGCTGGTGAGCCCGCTGGAGCGGGAGTGGAAGGTGAAGCCCTACTGCCGGAAGCACGACGCGTTCGCGCTGTCCCACGTCAAGAAGTGGACGCTCCGTCCGGTCCCGGCGGAAACGGACGCGCCGCGGTGCACGGTGAACAGCTCGGCGACGGCGTTCGTGCTGTCGACTGGCGGGTTCACCGGCAACCTGTTCCACGACTACACGGACGTGCTGATCCCGGCGTTCATCACAGCGCGGCGGTACGCCGGCGACGTGCAGCTGCTGGTGAGCAGCTACAAGCCGTGGTGGACCACCAAGTACCTCCAGGTGCTGCAGCAGCTGACCCGGCACGAGGTCGTGGACGTCGACGCCGACGCCGAGGTCCGATGCTACCCGCGCGTCGTCGTGGGCCCGACGTTCCACCGCGAGCTCGGCGTCGACGCCGCCCCCGCCGCCGGCGGCGGCGGCCAGCCGGGACCGGGAGTGTCCATGCCGGAGTTCCGCGCGATGCTGCGGAGCGCGTTCGGTCTCGAGCGCGCGGCGGCGGCGCCGAGCGGGGACCGGTGGGACATCCGGCGCCGCCCGCGCCTGCTCATCATCACGCGCAAAAACTCGCGGCGTCTGCTGAACGAGCGCGCGATGGCGGACATGGCGACGAGCCTGGGGTTCGACGTGCGCACGGGGGACCCGGAGGTGAGCATGGACGTGGGTCGGTTCGCGCGTCTGGTGAACTCGGCGGACGTGATGGTCGGGGTGCACGGCGACGGGCTCACCAACATGGTGTTCCTCCCGGCGGGCGCCGTGCTGGTGCAGGTGGTGCCCTACGGTGGGCTGGAGTGGCTAGCGCGCGGCACGTTCCGGGAGCCCGCGGCCGGGATGCAGGTGCACTACCTCGAGTACGTGGTGCAGAAGGACGAGACGACGCTGAGCGAGGAGTACGGTGAGGATGATCCGGTGATCGCCGACCCCGCCGCGGTCCATAGGAAGGGCTGGGACGCCATGAAGGCCGTGTACCTCGACAAGCAGAACGTCCGGCCGCACCTTGGCAGGCTCAAGAACACCTTCGTCGAGGCGCTCAAGCTGCTGCCCCATGGACGGCAGAACAGCGACTGATCGAGTAGTATAGCCATTGTTGGTGTACACCATGTTCATGTTGTTTGTTTATCTTGGTTTAACTACCTTCATCAGCTCGAAATGGATGCATGGGTTTAATTATACTCTAGGTAGGTAGATTAGACAGATATGGTTAGGTTCGTTTCATGATGCTGATGGTAATTAATCTTTTTTTGTCATTTTCTTGTGCTCCTTTTGCTCTTGCCCTGTAAACACGACACAATGCAACGTTGAGTTGGTTGCGACTTTTGTACAGATGGTGCACACGAGAAGAAGAAAAAAAATGGATGCCTTTAGGTCCTGCTTGGATAGAGGTGTTTGTTTGGACCAGGCAGCTTTGGACGTCTAGAGGTCCGCGATCCAATGAGGCAGGTCCTTGTTTTGGCCGCTCTATTTTGTTTGGCCTCTTGGTACGCTGGTGTTGTTGGTTGGGTATGCTGGTGTTGTTGGTTGGAGCGGCAACCAGCACAAAATGCAGTGGAATCTGGTGATAATAATAAGCGCATTCCGTGGGAGCTTTGTGCAAGAACAACGCACAATGGGAGATTCTGTCAAATTGTTCGGCGTCCTATAGTTTTGTTGAACAGAAGAGAAGCTAGATCCTGGGCATTTAGAAAATTAGTCCATCCGCTGTCTGACGAGGTCCATGCTGTGTTGTTTTCGTGCTGCAACTATTGTTCACCGCGTGCATGACAGCATCAGCCAACAGTCATTATTAGCATTTTTTGCTTTGTTGTTGTTGGTTAAGCAGGAAAGAGATTTGGTTCGATCCGGTGGCCGGCCTGGTCAAACAGAGTTTTGATTTGACGAGATCAATTGAAGGCACGAGTCGATGACGATGAACTCGAGTAGCTTTTAGGGCAAGACGAACACATACAGTAGTGATTATTAGTTGGCTTGACGTGTTCATCTCGGGAAAGCTATCAAACCACATATATGTAACTAATCTGCCAACGACCTGTTCGCTCAACCGCTGAAGAGAAGAGGAGAGCACTTTGGTCTTCTTCAACGCCGAGTGATATCATATTCTCAACTCATGGTGTGTCAGCGGCGTTGGATCCATCCATGCAACCACCACCATCCACCCGAGCTATTCGGCGCACGGGCGCCGCTATCATTCCTGGCGCACACGTCGCGCGCACGCCGCAACAATGGAAGAGAGGAGGCGGGACAAGGCAGGGGTGGCGGGGTAGGGCGGAGAAGATGAACAGGGACAACACCCGAGATTAGGGTTCCGGCCATCCCCTGAGATTAGGGTCCGGCGGCGGCGGCGGTGGCGACGGCGGCTAGGGTTCCGACGACCTCCTCTTCCTCCCCGGCTGTAGAATCCGCCTGGCCGGCCTGGCGGTGGTCGTCGACCCAGCGGTGGTGGCGGTTCGGCCGGCGGTGAGCTCGGCGGCGGCGGCGGCGGCGGCGGCGCGGACGAGCCGAGCGGGGCAGGATGGCCAGATGGGTATGGGCAGGCGACGGGGGCAAACTCCGGCGAGCGGTGGCGGGAGCAGGGCGAGGGAGGGGGAAGAAGGGGGGGGCCGCCGCGGGCGAGCTAGGACTCACCAGAGCTCCAGCGAGCCCTAGCTCGCCTGCGGCGGGGGGCCAGGGGCGGCGGGGTGGTGCGGGCGCGAGCACGGCGGAGATCGCCCTCGGCAGGGGAGGGGCTGCTCGGGGAGAGGATGGGATGCGAGGTGCTCGAGGAAGAAGAAGGGATGGTGTGCGCTGGTAACATTAGCGGCGCGCGTGCGCCATATAGTCGCCCCCACCACCATCTCTATATTGCGTGGGCGTGGTGATCATCATCGATTCATCGTCAAGTCGACGAGCTGCAGTCGGTACATACAGTACACGGTGGTGGTGACGAAAACTTGCACTTTATTTTTCTTCCTCCAAAGTCCAACCCGTCCCCAACGTTGTTCTGTCTAGGCGTACTGCTGCACTGTACAACCCAACTGCTTTGTGTTTCATGACTAAAAGCCGCTTCTATTATTAGCTAGTTTTTGTTAACTAGTGGTCTAACAACAAATTCTTGGCCCGGCCAACAATTATTTCGCCCTTTAGTATGCAACTGCAATGCATGATTAGAACAATTAATGATCGATATTTTTAAACTATTTGTGTTTACCTAACAAGGCTAGTCTCAATGCATAGTTTTATGGTGCAGTTACCAAGACTGCAAACTAGATAACCGAGCCAGAAGAGTTTCATGGGGATAAAATTCCTCTCTCATCTGATAAAACTTCCTCATTTAATGATCCTGCCAAGTCAGCAATTTACTGATGTGACACCCTATTTAATATGCATGACACTCCCATAAAATATACATTGAGACTGGCCTAAGTGGTAAAGCGCTGGTTTCGCACTTGAAATACAAATCTGACGATCATTGTCAAGCCGGCACTACACACAACATACTCAATTGTACTCACTCTTCTTTTGAGGAAGTGGAATCAATCGTTTGGCCTTTTAGTGCTCAGTTGAAAAAAGAACTCGACTTCTCTTGTCGTAAATTGGAAGGCCCTCTTTTGTACGGTGGTGTCACAATTTCAACGATCTGTCCATCCTCCGGTCGTCGTCATCGTAGTTGTTGTCTCTCACCTCGATGACTCGAACTGAATTTTTTTTTAAAAAAAGGGAAAAAAAACTCGGCAGTCTGGCTGGCGGGTGGCTGCCACCGCCGGCGTGGCGGCGACGAAACGCGGTTGTGGCTGCTGTACAAGTAATAAGAATTCAGCAGATTCCGTGGGTGCCACTGTTGAGAATGCAGGAACTAATAAAAAAACTAGCAGAATGCGAGACGCAGACAAAGAATAGAATATCCTTGAAACATAGCCATCGCAAAAGAAAAAGAGTATGTATGACGTGAATCGCATCGTCGTTGATGTTTTGTTAATTGTTCAATCGTGTGTAGTATAGTTTAACAGGGGCTGGATGATGGATCGTGGACATTGAGTTGCTCGGCTGACAAGGTCCACGTTGATAATCATAATGTTCAGCGCATGATGAGCCATTAGCCCATAATAATGTCCATTACTGTTACTGCTTATATATGTTATTCACGAGACTCCGGCGATCGAGCGGCCTGGTCAGGAGTTTGACGAGTTAAAAGGCACCATGACGATTCAGTATTGTAAATATTTTGTTTTTTCGTATGTTGTGAAAGGAGTAAGCTGGTGTGACGTGTTCACCGGGCGCCCACAAGACATGCATCTTTTTTTGCTGAGTCGGTCCTAGCTTTCTCCCACCGAGCAACCGGATGTCTGCCCATGGTGAAAACAACTCGTTACCAGCAGCGGATCCATTCCATGGCGTGCCCAGATTCTTCCGTGTCGACGTGCCGACGCCGTGCAGGCGCAGAGCTCCAGACCGCCGTCGGGCGACGGCAGTTTATCGGACTCGCAGACGAAATGCGGGAAAAACAAGGCTTGATTGAAGCGATGGAGGGAGAGCCTTTGAGAGAATCTGGCCCAGTTGCTTATTTCTTTTGCCTGCTAAGGCCCAGCCTTCTATGTGGCCCATCAATGGCCTAACAAGGGATTTACTTTCACACCGCTCCAAAGCCCACCCAAGGTCGCCAGAACCTGACCCAAGGTAGCCCGTCGTATTCGTATTAGTAATGTTTTTTTAAGTTACTATAATAGAAAAATGTAAAATATCCTATAATCCCCAATCCAGATGACAAGATTTAAAGTTTAAAGATTCGTCGATGGGTGGGACATCACTTCTCTATGTATCAATTGGCTGAATTTACTTCTTTTATATAAGCCCCAATAGAGATAACCTCCTTCTTTCTTTTTTAGAAAGGGAGATAACATTCTTTCTATGCAAATGGTAGAGCTTGCAAATTTCTACGACACAACATTTGTAGTTCAAGGAATCATGGTGCCAATACTATGCTGAGTACAAAAAGTTCTTCAAACAATTGCACTCGGAAAATAGATTTCATTATTATTTTAATGAAACTAATTTATTTTATATATGTTAGTGCATTTCTATAAATTTATCTTTATTTTCGTTTCCATGTGACAAAGATAAAGTGACCTTTAATATCTTTTCTGGAACTAAGTGACCTTTGATCTAAAGATCGTAGCTGGCAATACAATTGCTATATAAACCTTTTCTCATTCTAAGATCATATTAAAAAGTTTTGATTTTTAAAAGATATGCTTATTCTGAATTGTAATATATCTTAAAAGCTATCTCTCTTTATGCCACGTCACAAGAAAGATAATTTTATATCAAAACTATGGATTATAATAACTTTATGGATTATACAAATTTTTAAGGCCATCTTAGTACAAAAATACTTAATACAAGTTGACACAAAGGTAGCTTTAAACCCAAAAAGATACGCCTTGTAGAGTTGCTCAAAAAAAGATACGACTTGTTGAAAAGGTAGATTCTGCCAATTCTAATCTTGTCCGTATACATATCCAGCTCGACCAAAACTGCGGACCGTAGACTGTGTACTTACAATGCCAAATATATGTACATGTTCTTGTCCAAATAGGATTGAATACATTAATCCTAAAACTCTATATTAAACGGCCTCATCAAACTGTATACACACAAAGAAATCAAAATCATGGATATCAACAACAAGCATCAGCGGGCGAGTCCTCCCCCGCAACATGAGATGGGGCCAGCAATAGCCGGCGAGGCCGCCCCACCGCCGCGTCCAGCAGAGAATTCACTCACTAACGGTTGCACAGGAGGTTCTGGGTTGGTAGTCGCAATACGACGGTGATAGTGACCGAGACAACGTGGGCACCGCTAGTAGGGCATTGGGAAATCGATGGAGGTTTGCACAGGGTTGGTGGCGGGGCAGGAGCACTGTTGTTAGGGTAGGGTGGCATGCGAGGTTGGCTGTCGCAACATGATGCTGATGACGGCCAAAACGACGTGTGCATTGCCCGTCGGGGCAATAGGAGATGGCAGTTTGCGTGGTGCTAGCGGTGACGACACCGTGCCAGAGTACTTGGCAGGAGCCTATGGTTAGGGTATGGTGGCGCGGGAGGTTAGGGAGGAGTAATCATGCATGAGCCAGCTGCCGACTGCTGGTGCTGTGAAGGCGAAAATAGAGGGGGCATCCTACAAGGGGTGTGTCAGACAGTGTGCGAAAAGGGGCGAGGGCGGTGCCAGTAAAGAGAAGAAGGATCACATGGTTTCCAACCACGAGTCCCTTCTCCCGTAGCAACGCACGAATATATATCTAATAATAAACAATATATAATATATAATATATAGTAATCTATACCTAATAATAAATTACCAAAATTTCTATCCGTCCTCCAACCGCGCATCACCTGTCATAGTCATCGATGGTCATACCAATCCTGATACATAAACAAAAAGGTTACGAAATTGGTACGACGCACAAGGCTATAAAAGTCGATATCCACGAGCGTATGAAAAAAGCTATAAAATTATAATATATTTATTTATATCTATATAAGTATATGGTTTACGATGGAAGGAAAATATATGGATGTGTATTTTAATTCGATACATGTTTAATAGCACATTGTTATTTACTGAGAGCATTAATTTAAATTATGAATGTGATACTCGTCATAAAATAAATTGTAAAAGCATAAAACATAAGTTGTAACGTATGGGCATATTTGCTATTAACTATGAAAAGAGGAAAATCCCGCAATTGAATTGGTGAATTTTTAATATCTTCATTTCCATTGGCGATAACGTATTTCTGCGATTTATTTCATTCGGACGATTTCTTTAAAAAACGGATTTTTAAAACACAAAAAAAAAACAAACTCCCTGACGATGCTAGGGAGCACTCCACTCGAGCAAGAAAGCTGAAGAGCTTGCGTGCGGCGCTGGGGTCTACGCCCTTGGTGTCAGATCGGGCCGTTCCGCTGCGGCGCCGCCGGAGGCGAAGTAATCAAGTGAAAATAGATTGGGAGCGCGATGCCCCTCGCCTCGAATGCGAGCTCCGTCGCTTCGACCGCCAGCGGCCGGCGGTTGGTCGCGCCGGGCCGCAGCCCCGCCCCGCCCCTGCCCCCAAGCCTCCGCTTTGAATATCCACGACACGACCGTAACCGAACAAGCCTCAGGTACTCATTCAACCGCCGCTCTTCATCACCGTCAAAAGTTGTGCTGCATTTTCTTTTCCTCTTCGCTCTCTCTGAGTAAGTGCAAAAGAGCGAGATGCTGTAAAAGGATGAACTGACCCTGGGCATTCTTCTTTCCTCTTTTGATACTTTCTGGGTCCTGCTGCTTTCCGTGGGGCTTTAGGATAAGGGGAATAAAAAAGACCGACGCAGATTTGCTACCGTTCTTTTGATAATTTCATAAGCTTTTGGTTTGTGTCGATTTGACTATTCAATAAAAAATCGCGCGTCCAAGGGTTCCAAACTTCAAATCAGCAACTGTAATGTGCCTTTAGAGAAGACCACTGACATGCAGAATTTATGTTCCATATGTTATATATTGTTATGAATACAGCAACTGGACGCTGCATATGTGAGCTGAGCTCCCTCTCAGGGAACAGGTAGTCAGGGGACATTGTTCTCGCGACAGACACGGGGAACAATACGTGCAAATAAAATTTATCTGGAATTAGAACCTTGGCATCTCTTTGCCTTTTTCCAGAGAGTAGAGTGCCATTTAGTTGCCAGTTGCGACGTGGGCTGAACTTCGCCTCCACCAGATCAAGTTGGCTTCTAATTTGCCCTGCTGATCTCCATTCCATGAATCGTAAACCAACATGATCTAGTGGAAACAGTATTTGCAACTGATAACAAAGAAGCGTGATCTCTTGCTTTCTGCGCTTCCGCGTCGAATTGATGCCTCCTCAAGTCAGCACCGCCAGAAGCGTCGGCATAACCTTGCTCTAGTGTTTGTAGATGCTGGCTGAAGAATCCAAGTTACTGGGTGTGATAACGATATGTGAGTGTTCTTTTTGGGGATTACCGCGGGAACACGCTATTGATGTGTCTATGTGTGATTGGTGGGAGGGGAAGGTGGATACTCAGACATTAGACCTAATTTTCCTTGTTTGTCAATGTTTTCCTCCGTGATGCAATGCTATGCAGTGACATGGAATACATCGACATCCATCAGCTGTAACACGTAGGAATAATTGCAGCGGAAAGAAATATATACCACAGCTGATTCAAGCATATTCATTCTAAATTAGACAATCCATGTGAACTTGCAAGTTTGATAACTAGACCCTTTTTAGGAAGTCTGTAAATGCTTTGTGTCCTGGTGGGAACCATATCATTTGATGGCCGCCATACATATTCCCTTTTTTCAAGAATGCAATATTTAATCAAAGTAATTCAACTTCTATAGTATATTCCCCAACTGCTCTTATTTTGTTGCTAAGAAACAGAGTTGTTCATGTTATGAGACTAGTTTGGTTTTTGTCCTGAATAACAACAGCAGGAAATGAACAGAAGTACTAATCGAAATTCTGAATAGGATAATGAAAGGAGATACTTTAGCAAATCACAGTACGGATGGCTGACTGGGGTTGAACATGGAACCTCTTGAATTATTGTGTAAAGTGTGATTTGGGAGAATATATGTATATCAGAATAGGTTTTGTGAATGACTAAAGATCATGCACGTATGTGGCGAATCGATTCTCAAAAGGCTATATATATTTAACCCCAATAATACCATCAATCTGTTGTTATGTCCATCTGCCCCCAGCATATAACTAAACACCTAGCCAACTTTAGTACTATCTTTTAGGGGCAGCTTAGAATCTAGACTGGACAAACAACACAAATCATCGATTATATTAGTCAAAGGGCAAAAGATTTACTGAAGAAAAAAGAAGATTGACCGGTCTTCCCTTTTTTTGTCTTTTAGTAATAACCTTACTATCAAACTGTTAATTTGATCATCAATTCACCAAATCTTGTCGATAGTTTTCTAAGTAACTCATACTTAGCTACTTTGGCTCCATTAGTGAACAATTTATTTTATTCCGTTCCTCCACACTACATCGCAAAGGTTGGGAAAGATTCCCAAATCAAAGCAGATTGCATGACTTAACAAAATTCAAAAAATGATAGTTTAACAATGTAATTTTACTATCCAGAAATTTAACTAGATGATTTTATGTTGTCTTTCAGTGAGCCCCATTGTTTATAAAGCAAACCATCTTCAATTCATAATAAGAGAAATACTAAAAGTTAACGTAACTAAAATTTCTAAAAAAAAATTCTGGGAGCATGTTGTCTTCTTCAAAACTTATATTATTTAGATGAATAAATGAATATAGATCACCATGATCTTATTTGTGTTTTGTTAGCCTCTTTTCTTGGTTTACTTCGTCTTTTGTTCTTATAATTCCTCAGATGATGTAGCACTTTGGTCACATCTGAGAACATCAGGATTTCTCTTAGCCACACGAAGTGTGCATCATTGCTAGATATGCACCTCCACCAGTATATATTTGGCGGAAGAATCAAAGTATAAAGAATATGTTCCTTGATCCTCACACCTATGCCGCATGGAAATTATTAAAGATATTGTCCATGGATAGCTTAAATGATAGTTACTTGGCCAAAATCTGAAGAAAGGAGGGCAAGAATATATATAGAGAGAGAGAGAACAAAAGACATTTCCCTTGGATCAGATCATTTCATCGATGTAAATCATTACTCTCATGTGTAGGAATATCCATGAAGTCAACTTCTGTTTGTGCTTATTTCAAGTGTTGGAGCAACTTAGATATTTGTATGAAAGATGATAAATTTGATAATATCTTTTGGTTTTAACTGTTTTGGTTGCAGACCATTCTGCAATGTGTGTTGCGTACCATTGCATACAAAAATCTTTTCCTGCCGTTGCATGTTCATGTGGTGTTGCCCTGCCGGCTCAATCACAAATTCACAACTGCGCTCAGTTGTAGGTGTAGCCTTGTCTAAAGATTTAAATCTAAGTTATGCTATAATAATGGGCTATACATGCCAATACAAAATTTGTTTGGCATCTAGTGTGCTTTATGTTTTGTCTAACCACCTACAAAATGTTCTCACCACAAATAGTTCCTGACTATATCTCATATTGCTGAGGCCAATTACTCCCTCCGTTTCAGAATTCTTGGGAACTTTTCCTGTACGAACTTTGTGTTTTTGACTGAGTATATGCTCAAATAATTAAAGAGAGAACAATAGCAATGCATCAAGTTTTTGACTAAGTACATGGTATAGATGTCTTCAGAATTTCCCATGTATCAACTTGATGCATTGCTATTGAAATTCTGAAGAAATCTTCCTCTATCGAAAAAAATGATTTGTGATAAAACGTGCTTTAAAGATATTACTCCCTCTGGTCATTAAAAGAAAGACTTATGACAGCTAAACTGCACTACATGCAGTCTATGTAGGCTGTCTTAAACATCTTCTTTTAATGACTGGAGGGAGTATATGCTTTAATTTGCATATGAACTTTAAACAAAAAAAGTCAAAGTGGCCAAGTATATGGACACAGAGTACTATTTGATTTATTTTGTGTAGTTTATATAGCTGTTAATATATTTTCAGAAGTTTATTAATATACCATGGTGTAGATACAAGATGTAACACTGTGAAATCCTGCTTTCTTTAGCATCACTTTCCTCTTGCATATTTTCCTTTCTTGTTTCTGCTTTCATCTCATACTCTTGTTCGATTTGGATAGCTCAGTTAGAAAGGGTAAGATCAAAGCATCTCCGTGCCTCCACAGCAAACCCTGGATTCGCAATTATTGAGGTCCCTCCACTATAAAAGGGCAGCCAGCCACAAGGAATGAAAACAGCCAGCAAGCAAGCAAGCAGACAACAAGGACAACACAGCAACTGAAACCCTAGTACCAAGAACAAATAACTCCAAGAGGTTTTGCAAGTTCACAGAGTATGCATCACTTCCTGTTCCTCATTCTTATGTTCATGTTTTAGACTGTCACTGTGACGTCTCTATTGATTGTCCATTCTCCTTCATAATAAAGTATGTCCTTTATGGCTATTAAATCTACAACCAGTTTGTCTAAAAAGACTACTTTCAATTTAAATAAGTTATGTGCAAGTGTGATTTGCTCATTGTGATGCACGATATATGCAATTTAATTGATTGCTTTACTAATTTTCATCAGATATTGGAATAATTAGTTTTCCCTTGCATGGGCTTTTACTTCCTTTTCCGTTGGTACACTAACTTGGAAACATAATCGATTTAAGTGTATGTCAGTCCAAATGATTGATTAGGTTGCCCCTTTTGGCCAAGCTTAAGCTTATTTTAAGGCAGCTTTAGCTTAATCTCTTTCTCCATGTCTGTTGTCTCCCCTTAAAATATTCTCTCTTTTTTAGTTTGTGATTGCATGTCGTACAAGCATCTAACAAAGGCCAAAAAGATCAATGGGCCTCAAATTCTCGGTCTTCTAGCTCCCATCTAGCTAGACCATCATTGCATAGGTTACTGGTATATTCCTGTGTATAATGATAATATTGCAACACACCAAGGTTGTTTCTGTAATGTCTGCTCATATATCATACAGATATATGAAGGAACGTGTAGTTTCCTTTAGGTTTGATATGCATTTGTTTTGTTATGTTCTGAACTACACTACACAGCTTGTTGAAACATGCATGGCGTGCAGGGCTAGCTGTTGACTGCGAATGAACATCCAGAGGAAGCCTGGAGACTGGAACTGCAAGAACTGCCAGCACCTCAACTTCAGCCGCCGTGATTACTGTCAGCGTTGCCGTGACCCACGCCCTGACTTGCAGTTTGGTGACGGCTATAGCACTGGTGGTGTGCTGACCTCCCTGGACATCCGCCCAGGTGACTGGTACTGCAGCTGCGGCTACCACAACTTTGCCAGCCGCAGCAGCTGCTTCAAGTGCGGCACCATTGTCAGGGACTTCCCAGCAGGACAAGGTGCAGCTGGTGCTGAGGGTGACTTTGCTCGCGGACGTGACAGTGCCGCAGTTCGTGCTGGGTGGAAAGCTGGCGACTGGATCTGCACAAGGTGATCAAGCTATTTCTGCTTTGTTTCAGTAAGATGAAGGAATGCCTTCGTATGCATGGCAAGAAACAGCGGCATGCATGTGTGTTTTATGCTGATGCTGATTAAACAGCAGCAGTTCATAGAAGCTGATCTTATGGGTTTGTTGGGCAATTGTCTTGACACAGACATGTTAATATACCATGTTTCTCTACTTTGGCAGGCCTGGTTGCAACGTGCACAACTTTGCTAGTAGGATGGAGTGCTATAGGTGCAATGGCCCAAGGGATGCAGGTATATGTCTTCGCCAGTATACAACTAATATTTCAAATTTTGGGTCATTTTTATATGTGTATTCAGTTAAGTTTGCATGCAATGATCAGTCTAGAAAACCACATTAAAATCTTACAACAATGATTAATCTGTTAGATGCTAGCTATCTAATCAATCAATCGTGATGCCTGGTGAAGTGCCTTTTGATCTTTCATTATTCTTTCAAAACACTGATGCATCTTTTCACTTCGAAGAGACTAATCTGCTCTGCTGACGCTCTGCGTCCTCAAAAACGGAATTGTTCTGCTTTGTAGCAGGCACCGGGAAGTAAGAGGCGACTGAGGTGATACCAAGACCGTGAGATGTGACGAGCTGGCCGAGAAATGGAACCAACTGCTGTCACACACTCACCATCAGGCATCCAGGAAGGATGAGTCTACTACGTACACAAATATATTGTTGATTGCCATTTGCCAAGCGTAGTACCGCTGCTGTGGTTGCGTGGGTGGAGAAGTACCCTAGCGCAACAACATTTACGTGTGTGCGTGTGCGCTGTGTCTGCTCTTTTTTGAGGTTGTGTTGATTCAGTGACTACTGAATTTTACGGCTTGATGATGTACCTGCATCATGTATTGGTCTTAAACAGCACATATAATTATTTAATAAGTGTTTGCTTATCTATACTCTGTTGGTGCATGACCCTATGTCTATTATGTAACAACCCGAAAAATCCGAGCTACAAATTTTTTTCTCAAAAACCCTGAGTGATGTAGTGTTATGTAGAGAAAACCCTACACATATTGCACAAGCATCTCATGTTCTTATCTTGTAAACCCTAGCATGCATTCATGTTGTATTTTAAATTTACATGTGATTTGGATTTTATTTGGATTTATGTATTGATTATTAAATACCAACAATATTTATTTATATATATAAATAAATATTAAGGAAATAATACCCTAACAAATATAAGGGCCTTGTATGTCCACTACTTTATTATTCAAAGTTGACACATCACATAAATATGTATATAAGTATATATATAATGTATTTTGGAAAATCAGAAAATAGAAAAGAGAAAGAATAAAGGAGAGAAAAAAATAAAAGCAATCTGGCCCACGAAGCCAAACCAGCCCGGCCTACTTCTCTCTCTCCTTTTCTTTCCGCGCCAGCCCGGCCTGCTTCCTCCCTCTCCTTTCCTTTCTCCGTGCGAGTCAGCCCAGCGAGCGAAGAAGGCCGTCGGCCTGCGAGGCCCAGCAAGGAGGAGCGCCGCCTCGTGCCGTGACGAGGAGAGCCGAGCCGCTGACCGACGGGCCCCAACGCGGGACCCACCTGTCATACCTTTCCCGGTCCCCCCATCGGCCGTCCGCGCGTGACGTCGCGCGTGTCAGCGCTTGCTCCCCCCGCGTCACCGCCAAGCAAGCCACCCCGGCCGCTCGATCCCATCTCACTCCTCATATACGCCCGCGGAGCCGCCACCTGGACCGACCGCTGCCCGACAGCCCTACACAAATCGCCCGCGGTCGCGATGATCTTTTCCTTCCCCCGCGCGTGCGCACATGAGCTGCCGTTGCGGTGAGTCTACACCGCTATAATGCTTAGCCACACCCGGCACCCACTAGCCCCCTCTCGCTGACCCCTGGACCTAGCCAAGCTCCCCACTGGTGACCTGGACCGCTTCCTGGCCGCCTGATCGAGTTTCCATGGCCGATCACCGTCCGTCGGCCACCTACCTCCATGAGTCCCCTATAAAAGCAAGGCCCTGGCGCCCTAGGGCTTCCCAGTCGCCGCCACCACTCTGGTGGTTCTCAATTCGCCTTGCCAAGCACCAATTTGGAGAAGAAGAAGAGGAAGGGGAAGAAAGGAGGCGGGGAAGGAGTTGCCGCCGCCGGAGAAGGAGACCGTCGCTGTGCCAGAGCTGCCGGTGTGGTGCTGCCGGGAGCAGGAAGAAGGAGCCGTACTGCAAGCCATCGCCTCACCGTCGCCGGAGCTGCTTGGACTTCGTACCATGACTCTACTTCCTCTTCACCCTCGGTGAGCACCCTGAGCGCCCCTCTTTCTCTTTTCCCTCTGCTGCCGGCCATGGCGCTCTGCCTTGGGAGCGTGTAGGCCGAGACCTTCACCGGTCTCCCTTGGACACACCACGCATGCACACGCACGGATTGGCCGAGCCAAGAGGACCACGGCGCCAGGAGGGCGCCAGAGTGAAAACCACCATGCCCGCCGCCGCGCACCGAGCGTCGCCGCGGCGAAGCCACTTTGCCGGCCAGCCAAAGGAGACCGGACTTCATCGACTCAAGATCCGAGGGCGCCTCGACGTGGAGATCCCCGTGTGCACGCTAGATGCTAGGCTCGCTGCTCCGAACGCCGTCCTCTCACCACCGTGCCGCCGCCGTGCTGCTCCAGAGCACCGTTGTGTAATGCCGTTCTCCACCGTCTCCGACAGCCCCGATGAACAAGAAGACGACGGGCACCTCTGCCGTGATGAGCTGCATCAGCTGGAGGAGAAGATGGAGGCTGGGGAGCCTCCCAAGGTGCCGTGCCACACACCGCGGCCACGCCGGAGATCCGCCGTGGGTGTTGCTGCCCGCACAGACTCCGCCGTGAGTTGAGGTCGCCGCCGGTGTTGCGGGAGTGTATTGGGTGACCCCAATCGTGCTTCCATGCCCTGTTTGGCCTTGGATTTGGACACCGTGAGGTTGCAGTCAAGCACCATCATCGTCAAGCCACCGTACGTCGTGGAAAGCTTCACCGGACGCCCAGGTGGGTACTTGAAGACCATCTCCGTGCTCGCCTTGATGCCCTGAAGCCGTTGAGCAAGAAGATAGGGCCGGAGGACCACCGGAGCACCGGGATTGGAGGAGGACGTCACCGCCGTTGAGCCCTCGCCATCGGGCAAGGGAAAGCAGAGGAGGGGCTCGCTTGGCTCAAGGACGGTGGACGTGGGCTACCTGCACGGTGACGCTGCAAGTGGGGCCGGAGGGTACCGGTGTATCGTGGACCGGTCAATGGACCGCATGGACCTGAGGATAAGATCATGCACCCAGTTCATGTGAACCCGAGTCGTTGATAGTGGACCAGGCAAGCGCCAGTGCATCGTGGACCAGCGTTTGTGAACTGAGCCCATGTGAGAACCGTGACGATGACGTGGCAGCACCAGAGCGTGCCACGCAGCGGGCCGAGCCCGGCCCATATGCGGCCCATGTTTGGCCCAGTCGGCCCATTAACGGCCCGTTAACGGCCCATGTGGGGCCCACCTGTTAGTTGACCGTTGACTGATGACATTAGCAGTGACATCACCCCGGACCCACATGTCAGACGACCGTTGACCCAGTCAATGCTGACGTCAGCATGACGTCATCCGCCAGTCAGCTGCTGTGTTGTCTCTGTTAGACCCGCACATGACACATGGACCAATCACAGGCTGCCACATGTCAGCACCAAAATAATCCAGCCTCTTTTCTTTTTCAGAATATGGTTAAATCTTTGAAAAATCATAACTAATTCATACAAGCTCAGAAAATTATGATCCACATATCTAAATTTTCTATAAATCGAGCTCTACCTAGTTTCACTATGTTTGAGTGCATTTGGATCTTTTATTTGGTATTCGTTCTTTGTGCTAATCTATAGGGGTCACTTCTGCGACCATTAATTCTCGGTTACAGGGTCGAGCGAGGACAGGTTTGACGACAATGACTACCAGGAGAAGTCCGATAGCTACATCAATGAAGGTACCACATCTCACCCAACCTCGTAGATCCCATTACGCATGGCAAATGTAGCATGGCTAGTGCTTTAATTTCTGTTGCTAAATAATGGATCGCCTATGCTAGGATTGCATGGTAGATAATACTTGATGAGCCCTACCTTGTTGTAACCTATCACCTTCTTACCCACTGTTATGTTAGCCACTTGCTTATCTACTATATTTATATATATATATACTTCACTCGCTTACATTTTGATGCGACGTGATGAACCCTAGGAGGGCCTGGAAGGGCCAGGCTTGATGTGTGTGTGTCGCTGGGTCAGATGAGCTTGTGAGCTAATGATGCTGTATCTGGGTTTGGGGTGGACCTTACGGCAGGGAGTAGGGTGAGGGTTGTGTTGAACGAGCTGGGATCTATGACGTGCTTATGGAGCGAGTCTTGCCGGGGTGTGGATCTGGATATTCCCACGAGTAACAGTCTGTGGCGGACTAACTCAGATGTGTTGGAGAGTCCTGGGTGGAAGCCTTTGAGGGGTGGAAGCCAGGAGGAGTGTGCCATGGTAGCACGTTAAATGGGAACCCTGATGAAGGCATCCCGGCTTGGTCACACTTAGGAAGTGCTGCGCTGGTATCCGAATCTTAGGAATCTCTTGCTTTCCACTCGCTTCCCATGGGAGGGAGATGGATGAACCGCTGGATAGATCGATGCCACTACTGCTAGGCGAGTAGTGTTAGGAAGGTATATGCATGGGATGGAGCTAATACCCTACCAAGACAATCATGGCACCGTCTTCGGGAGTGGGTACATGGCATGGCATCCTCTTCGGGAGCGGATACATGCTCTCTTCACAGTTTCAGTGATCCAGAGCTGGATGGTAGAGTGGCATCATTCTATGACAGTAGGCGCTCGGAATCTGCCTAGTGGTGATCAACACCGATGATGGTTATCTAGTGGATTAGTGAAACCTCTGCAGAGTGTATGGTTGATCGATCGATACATATGCCAATTCTTTGACTATGGACCTTTCCTTAGGAGGATGCACCGGACTAGTGAGTGAAGTGTTCTACCTTCCCCCTGAGTAGGATTTCCAGCCGTGAGCCAGGTTGAGGGCTGCGGGCCGCTGAGGCAAGCCGAGAGGGAGTTGGCTTGTCAACTTGAGTCTGAGATGGTGTTGGAGGAGTTAGAGTGGTGTTTCAGTGATGGATGGTGTGGGATTTGGGAATGTGTATAAAACTTGACTGTATTATTTATATACTTGATTATTTGCTTAGGAAAACCCCAGCCTTTATAGGTTACTTTTGATATATCCATGATTTGCATCTAATTTCCACAAAGTTATGCATAGGGTGAGAGTGACCAGTACAAATCGTACTGAAAAATTGGTTTCAGGTTCAAGGAGTGAGTACTCTTCTGGGGAGTACAGCGATTGAGGGTTTCGTGTCTACGCTCAAGTTAGATCGGAGATGATAGCTTCCGCACCTCAAGATTTTATTGTTATGCTGCATGAACTCTGTTTCCACCAAGTGACGGTGTACTAAGTTATTGTAAATCTCTCTATTGCACTCTTTTGATCGATATATGGATTATGATATTCAACTGTTATCGGATAATGTGATTTAAATGGTCATATTACACTTCGACTCTGTGGATTTTCTTTCACAAAAATCGAGATCATTTCATATTACTGTTCAATGTTTTGCTAGTCTTGAAACCTGTGGTTTACTAGCGTGTATCATGGCATGGTCAGTTTGTTTATGCCAAGCATGTATTCGTAAACATTTTACAGTCAGGATGACGCTTGAGAGGATGTTGTGCTGACCTGATTTGCATTGCTTATGGGGTAATGGCCGACGGTAAACCCCAGTTATCGATATCAAGAAATCAAACAGTTTTCTCGTTGCAAAATTCAGTTTTCTCCTATGATTTCTTTACAGTCGTCCCATGCAGCGGTGAATTTTTGAGGTATCTTTCCAATTCATAGACCAGTAGCGTGAAAACTGAATGTGCCACCTCGAATTCACTTCTTATAGTTGCTTTGTCAAAACAACGTTCTAACACAGATAATCTAGGTAAAAGAAGAAAAGTAGAAGATATAATCTAGGGAAAAGAAGAGAATTAGAAAATCCTAGATGTCTTTTTTTTGCGGCGAGGATGAATCTAGCTTCTTTGACTGCGTGGTGGCAAAATAACTTTGGCCACTATTTCTAAACTGCTCAGAGTACATATAGGGTGTGATTTTGGTTCTACTGGTAGTATGTGGTAAGTAATAAGAGGTTTTTTTTTAATTCATAATTGTATATTTGTATTACTTTTGCAACCTTGTGGAGCTTATGAAAACTTAGAAATGCTCTATGTTTTCAAAATTTGCAGTGGAAGAGTATCGATGATCTCTATTGAACTGTTGCTGGATTGACACAAGATTGGCTAATTTTGTGCTCAGCCGACAAGCAATAAGAATTTGCTTAAGAAGGAACTGAGGGATCAAGCAAATATCCAGATGATAATATATAAAGTGAAGAGAACTTCACCAAGCCAAGTGGTGGGTTTTATCTCTCTGGATGGTGTGCATGGAATGACTGGTTCTGGAGATCTAGAAGATGTCGTGAGCTTCTACTCTCAAGCAATGAACCTACTCTCAAGCAATGAACCTACGGTGGTCGTCATTGTATCATCATCCGTCGACATTTTAACCCTTTTCAAACAATATTATGGAACCAGCACCGATGCCACTGAGTTTATGATCTGAAGCATGCTACCCATGGATTCAAATTCTTAGAGGCCCAAATAACTAATTAAATAATTTTTAGATTTTTAAGTTCAATTTCTTTGAAAAAAGTAAAATAAATAAATAAAATGGGCCTGTCAGGATGTCGTTCGTGGGCTCACAAGCTTGTGCATGATAAGCGGCCTTTTTGTCCCAGTTTCAGTTCTAAATGGGCTGGCAATCCTGTCGACCCTGCACAAATTGATGATGGCCCATGGATGCTTATAGCCACAACCTGTCGTTGTGGGCTTCTGGCCCCACACGGCATCACTTTTGATCCAATTCAATCCAGCCGGCTACCTGCACGGCTGCACCTACTCCCCGCGACCTTGCCGGGAAGGAAACGGCAGTGGAGCCGCCGACAGCTGCAGCTACCCCGAAGCCCCGCGCACCCGCCACCGGCCACCACCATGGCAATCCACTTCCACGCACACGCCTTCGCGGCCAACCCGCTGCGCGGGGTCTCGGCGTCAACCACCGCCGTGTCCCCCACCGCTCCCTCCTCGACCCGGGCTCCGCCACCGCGGGCGCCGTCGCCAACCCCCAGCCGTACCTCTCCAAGGTCCTCCCGTTCCGCCGGGGCCGCCCGCTCGCGCGCTGCACGGACGCTCCTCCCGCGTCCGCCGCCCCCGCCGCGGCGCCGGCCTGGAGCCTCGCGTGGCTCCCGCCGTCCCGCGTCCCCGGGGTGGCCCCGGACGCCTTCGTCTTCCTGGGCGCGCACGTCGAGGGCGACGACGGCAAGGAGGCCGCCGCGTACTGGCCATGGAGGAGCTCTCCATCGCGGGACATGTATGCGAGATTCTTGCCAATTCGGTTCTTGTCCATGAATCACTTGTAATTTAGCAGCGTATTTTTGACTGATGACCGGAAGAACATGCTTGATCTGATTTCTGTATTCCGAGCAGGCTCGAGCACTGCTCGAATGGCACAGCACGGCAAAATTTTGTGGAGCTTGTGGAGCAAAGGTGTCCCTACTGAAGCCGGAAGTCGTAAGCAGTGCAGCAACGAGTCCTGCAAGAAAAGGATATACCCTCGAATAGATCCGGTATGATTTGTGCACTCTTCCTCAGTTGCCCCCTTTTCTACAGTATGGATTTTGTGGGTACACGTTGTGCTACCTGAGTACCTGTCACCATTTCTTGTCCTGTAGGGATACTCAAACTGACAATAAGGTGTTCACCCTTCTCTTCTGCACGTGGCATTGCAGGTTGTGATCATGTTGGTCATTGATAAAGAAAATGATCGGGCACTCTTAAGTCTGCCAGTCAGATTTGCGCCTCGTATGTGGAGTTGTCTTGCTGGTTTCATAGAGGTGCACATAACTGCTTAGCATTCTTATTAATGTTGCTATTAATCTGTGTTTCATTGAATTCTCTATTACTGTCAACTTTTTTTCTTCTTAAACTGATTTTGGATGTGGTTAGATGGAAGGAGACACAAACATCAAGAGTAAATTTCAGTGTTTCGAGAAACAAAAAGGATTTTCATCTTAAAAATGCAAATATTTACTAATAAGTAGTTCAAATAATGAAGGCAGCATTCTACAATTTCCTAGTTAGATAAGCTCATAACAAGTTGGCACTGCCACATTAATAATGCTGGGTGCAATACCTAATTTTAATCTTAACTGCAAGGGCGAGTAACCCATCATGCATAAAACAACTGAACTCTATATACTGCATGACAACTGAGTGTCTGACCTGCCACACATAATGGGTGATTTTTAAATATCCAACATTTCTCCTACATAAAATGCTTCACTTGATCAACCGAGTAGCTAGTATTGGGTTCAAAAGGTTTGTCTGATTTTCAAAATAAACAGCATCCCTGTTGTAACAATGAAATTAGTGATTTTCTTATGTACAATGATTCCTTTTTGAAACTAAAAGCGAGCTTATTTTCCTATTAAATATCACTGGAAGCTTATGCTCAATAAAAGCTAGTGTGTTGTCTTTATTGTAGCTAACAAGATCATTGTCTTCTTTATATTAAGTATAGTCAACATTAAAAGCTTATATACACTACATCTGTTATGTTTGTAGCCAGGAGAAAGCCTGGAAGAGGCAGTGAGATGAGAAACATGGGAGGAAACTGGTATTGAAGTTGGACAAGTCGTCTATCACAGTTCTCAACCATGGCCTGGTAATGGTCTTGTCATTGTTTTCGGAGGAAAAGACAGTAGAGGAAATACTACTGGAAGATTATAATTGTACTTTCATGTCTGTACTTATTATTATGTCCAACATATACCATGTATCCTGCTCTTAAAACCGTCTTCTTGTACTGTATCAGTTGGGCCAAATACTATGCCATGTCAATTAATGATGGGCTTCTTTGCTTATGCTAAATCGTTGGATATAAAAGTGGACAGGAAGGAGCTTGAAGGTAATTTTTGACACTCCATCAGAAATCCAGGGCTGTTTCTTTATTTCGACTTGCATTTCATGAACTTCTTTTCCTGTTCCTACATAATTGTTTGGTCTGTCCTTTGTTCTATGTTGTGGTTAGTCTTGCTATTATAAGTTTCTTCCTCTACTAGGACATAGTATGCTGATGTATGAATATACTGCAACCCTTTGATAGCACTCTAAAGCTTATACATGAGCTTGTTGATGCATGAAACTTGCTATTTTACACAAGATTATGTGCAGATTATACACTCTAGAAATGAGGCTTTCAACATCTATCTCAAATGCCATTCTTTTATCATGCATGTAGATGCCCAATGGTACAGCCGTGAAGACATCAAGAAAGCGTTGATGTTTGCTGAGTACGAGAAAGCTCAGAGAACAAATGCTGCCAAGGTCAATCAGATTTGCAAGGATGCTGAGAAAGGGCAGAGCCTCTTTGATGACTTCAAAGTCGAAAGTGGTGAGCCAGCTCCAATGTTCGTCCCAGGACCCTTCGCCATTGCTCATCACCTTATCTCGGCATGGGCTTTCGAGGGAACACCGAAGCTGCCTAGTTCCTTCTCAAATCTGTAAGCCTGGACCCTAGTGTTCGGATAAATGATGAGAGGAATTGGATCCCTGGGTTGGGGGGCTCATGGATCATCTGTGTTGTTGTGAGTGTAATTCTGATACTACTCATTGCCGGTTGTACTAAAATAAAATGTCAATAGAATACTAGGTACAGAAGATTTACCGGGGGATTTGGCATCAATGGACATGTATATCCATTGTTTTTTTTTTGTCCTTTTTGTATCACGTAACATTGCAAAGATACAATTATATACAACACAAATTGTACTCATGCATTTATACATGTATTCAGATAACTGGATTCAATAGCAGACTCTTTTACCCTTTTTTCAACATGTGGTTTGTTAAAGTTGTTCATCGGCAATTTTTCTCTTCTTGTTTCCTTTCCCGGGTCAATTCGCCACTGAACATCACAGATTCACTGTCGAAGTGGCACTATCTGGATGTTCAAAACGTGAATAACCGGTGATGGTAGCAAACACGAACACCGCATCCAATGCCTCAGCCGGCGCCTGCCACGTCGCCTTTTAAGTTGAATCTTCAGAGATTTGATTGATTTGTGGCAGAAATTAATCTGCCCAGGTTCTCTTGGACTAAACATTTGGTCTCGTGTCTGGTCGCAAGCAAGCACTAAACTACTAATGATACCTTGATTTATCTAGTCTAGTGCAGAGGCACATGAGGCAGTTTGCATAGTACTAGTCAGCAAAACCTGTAGAATAGTAGTATCATGTGTACAAACTAGTCAGCATACATGTCGTATCCAGATAGCAACAGCTGAGACTGAGTGGCACCTCTGTCTCTGTGCTGTTATGCTATGGTTCCTGTGGCTAGTCCTGTTAAGCTATGGTTCATGCGGTCCAAACTCCAAGTAAGGACGAGATGGTCGCATTCGTCGAGATTGGATCACCTCTCCGGCTAGTCAACCATGACTGCTACAAGTCACCTACTATCTATACCACACTTCCAGCTGCAACAAGATAAAATCACTTGTCCTTCACTGCGAGTGCGAGCAAGCAGCTCTGGTAGTCTGGTCGACTGATCACTGACCAGATCAGCCATGGCGGTCGACGTCGTCGCCGTCGAGGGCGGCCAGGACCGCCACTACGGCGGAAGGATTACCGCCTTCGTCGTACTGTCCTGCATGACCGCCGGCATGGGCGGTGTCATCTTCGGCTACGACATCGGAATTGCAGGTAAAAAATGGACGCCATGATCGACAAGTAGCAGACTAGCAGCTGACTGACGAGTGAACAACGGCACTCGCTCATGCAGGCGGCGTGTCGTCGATGGAGCCGTTCCTGCGCAAGTTCTTCCCGGACGTGTACCGGCGGATGCGCGGCGACACGCGGGTGAGCAACTACTGCAAGTTCGACAGCCAGCTGCTGACGGCCTTCACGTCGTCTCTGTACGTGGCGGGCCTGGTGACCACGTTCCTGGCGTCGCGGGTCACGGCGGGGCGCGGCCGCAGGGCGTCCATGGTCCTGGGCGGCGCCGCGTTCCTGGCGGGCGCGGCCGTCGGAGGCGCGTCCGTGAACATCTACATGGTGATCCTGGGTCGCGTGCTCCTGGGCGTTGGGCTCGGCTTCGCCAACCAGGCCGTGCCGCTGTACCTGTCAGAGATGGCGCCGGCCCGGCTCCGCGGCGCGTTCAGCAACGGGTTCCAGCTCAGCGTCGGGATCGGCGCGCTCGCGGCGAACGTGATCAACTTCGGCACGGAGAAGATCCGCGGCGGGTGGGGGTGGCGCGTGTCGCTGGCGCTCGCCGCCGTCCCGGCGGGGCTCCTCACCCTCGGCGCGCTGTTCCTCCCCGAGACGCCCAGCAGCCTGGTGCAGCGGGGCAGGGACCGCCGCGACGTGGCGCGGCTGCTGCAGAAGGTCCGCGGCGCCGGCGTCGACGTGGGCGACGAGCTGGACGACATCGTCGCCGCGGCGGGGGAGGCGGCCGGGGCCGGAGGGGACGGTCTGCGTCGTCTCCTCGGGGAGCGGCGGTACCGTCCGCAGTTGGTGATGGCGGTGGCGATCCCGTTCTTCCAGCAGGTGACGGGGATCAACGCGATCGCGTTCTACGCGCCGGTGCTGCTGCGCACCATCGGCATGGGCGAGAGCGCGTCGCTGCTGTCGGCTGTCGTGACGGGCGTCGTCGGCGTGGGCTCCACCTTCCTGTCCATGCTCGCCGTGGACCGCTTCGGTCGCCGCACGCTGTTCCTGGCCGGCGGCGCGCAGATGCTGGCGTCGCAGGTGCTGATCGGCGCCATCATGGCCGCTGAGCTCCGGGACAGCGGCAGCGTGGGCAGAGGTTGGGCCGGGGTGCTCATCCTGCTCATCGCCGTGTACGTGGCCGGGTTCGGATGGTCCTGGGGCCCGCTCGGGTGGCTGGTCCCGAGCGAGATCTTCCCGCTGGAGGTGCGCGCCGCCGGGCAGAGCGTGACGGTGGCCGTCAGCTTCGCGTTCACCGTGTTCGTGGCGCAGGCGTTCCTGGCCATGCTGTGCCACATGAAGGCCGGCATCTTCTTCTTCTTCGCCGCATGGCTCGCCGTCATGACCGCGTTCGTGTACCTCCTGCTGCCGGAGACGAAGGGCGTGCCCATCGAGCAGGTCGCCGCGGTGTGGCGCGCGCACTGGTTCTGGAGCAGGGTCGTCGGGCCGATGACCCCGATGCCGTCGGCGGCCTCCGAGACTTCAAAGCAACCAGACAAGTTTGGTAAAGAAGCTGTCATATGAAATTTGCAGGATTAGCATAAAATTGTTTAGTCCCATACTGCTAATCGCAGGCAAAGTAGAAAAGGTGCGCTGGCAGAGCTACGTTGCCGGGCGTGGTAGCGCGCGCCTGTGACTCCGGCTAAGGAGGGCAAAGGAGTTGGTGAGGGGGCTTGCGAGTTTGGAGCCTGGGCAAAAAGTGCTAAAGGAGCTCGCTCGAAGCGATGGGCTGGCTGTTGGACATCATCGTGCCATGGGCTGTGATCTTTCTAGCATTGGACTAGAATTGAAGCCTGAGTTGGGCTTTTCTTATACCCGGGCGGTTAAAGCTTTTCCCTCGGCTTTCCACTCGGAGGGCCCTCTGAGCTGGGCTGCTAGGGACAATGCCTCCGGCCCGGGAAGTGAATGGGATAAGCTTTCTCCTTGGCCACCACATGGAGGGCCCCTCTGTGTGTGTTAAACTCTGGTTCACTCGTTAACCCCCTCATCAACTCCTTTTTTTATTATATTTTTGAGAAATTCTAGCACGCAATATTTTTTCCACATATTTTTAAGAAACTCTAGCTGCATGCAATGAACCGAACTGTGTGGCATATATGACTCTAAATTCGAATTCGAAAATGTGAGGAAGGCTAAACAAACAAACTAGCTGTCCTCCGGAACTTTAAAGAAAACAGATGGTATTCACATAAATTTTGAAAGCCTTCATTCGTGTGAAATTTGCTGGATCGTAGTCACCACGCTGACACGAATCATGAACGATGTCAAGAAAGTACGTCAGACCACAGCTACAGAATGTCAGACCACACGGGCCAGGATGCAGCACCAAGCTATAAAATGTCGGACCACATGGGCCGTTCCCAAATGCTTATAAGAGGATATATACGATTATACGTGACATCATTATCGAATTTATGTTCTTGACTAGACAAATTCTAGGATCATTCATATGTGACCAACTTGCCCCCCTTTGATCGTAGGAAAAATGTAAGATCCTCTTGTACATTCAAATTATTACTGTAGAGATCTTTCAAAAAAGTTATTACTGTAGAGTCCTTTGGTTCGTAGCAACAATCTCTTATAGAAAAACATATTTCACAAAAAAAAACTAGAAAAAAGGATCAATACAAACATCATTGTTTTCTGTTTCCTGTGTTTTTCTGTTGTTCATCCAAACAAAGTCTCGAAACAAAGATGTACTTTCCATTAATTTGTTTTTTTTTTCCGTTCCTACTTCTATAGAAAAACAGTATCAATCCAAGGAATCAAGAATTTGAGAACCGTTTGTATTGCAGGTGCCCTATTATAGACACCTCATCTGATTGATCGGCATCGATCATTATTAAAATTAAAAATAAAATTCCATATGATAATTGTCAAATAAAAAAAAGAGGGCCAAACAGGGCAAAGGATACACGGACGGGTATCAGTATATCACTTATGCATACTTCTTTGGCGCCTCTTTACCCTTGGCCGCAGCTGGAGGCAGTAATTCCGTGAGGAATTTGTCGGCGGCAACCCACGCATCGTACACGACGCTCATCTTGTCGACGGCGGCGGTATCGTCAGCCGTGCACGGCTTCTCCGGCAGCGACGGGCACGAATACTTGCAGAGCGGTGGCTTTTGGCCGACGAATGAACGGAGGGCATCACGTATGTCTGCTAGGTTCTTCACCTGCCCCTCCGTGTAATAGATCTCCATGTTGACCTTGTCGACCGCCGCGCGGCAGCCGTTGATGGCCGTCTCGAGCCCCGGCGCCGGCTTCACCTTGGATTCGTGTTGCGCTCTTTGAATCAAATTGAGATCGCCGTTGGCCTCCCTGGTTGTCTTGTAAAGGGCCGACAGCTCGTCGGCGCACTTCTGCGGCTCCTTGGTGAGGCCGCAGGATGCGTGGAGGACGCCGCTGTCCATAGACTTCTCCATCTCCGCCGCCGCGGCTTTGGCCTCCTCGCTCTTCGTGTCTTTCTCGCTGCCGAGCAGATCCTCGAGCTGTTTTCCGAGGTCCCTGATGGACCCCGTGGCCTCCCCGAGCTTCGTCACGACGGCGGCCTCGTCGGCCGTGCAGGGCTCCGGGCAGTTGCACTCGCAGGGGCCGATCGGCCCGTAGTTGTTGATGGCCGTTTCGTAGAGGTATGCCTTGAGCGCCAAAAGCGCCTCCTCGTCCTTCTTCGCGGAGGTGGCCTTGGCCTCGGTCACGTCGACGACCTTGGCGCACTCCGTGATGCATGAGTCGGTCTTGAGCTTTGCGGCGGCGAGGTTGGGCCCGGCGATTAGAGCCTTCGTCTCCGCCAGGCTCTTGATCAGGTTTGTGAGCCTGAAGCTGCACCTCTTGGGCATCAGCGTCTTGCTGCATCCCGGGTATACCTTGATCGGCTTCGTGGCGGTCGTCGGCGCCGGCGCTGATGACGCATGGGCAGAGTCGGCGACGGCCGTGAAGCTGATAACGATGGTGACGACGAGGAGGAGGCCGGCGACGGGATGACTCCGATGTACTACAAGAGAAGCCATGATCGATGGTTTGGTCGTATGATGCTTTTGCATGCTTCGATGAATTATTTGATGGGCCCGTATAAATAATAAGAGTATAAAGTTCATGCACCGGCCCGATCGATCGAGTGGCAGACCTTGCGCCGTGGATGCTCGATTGACTCTGTCCCTCCATTCACTCGCTCGCTTCTCGTCTTCTGCATGCAACAAGTGCTGCATGCACCAAGGCCCCCAGTGCTTCGCGTGTCGCCACCCGCCCAAACCCCCCCCCCCCCCCCCCCCCCCCCCCCCCACCATGTAAATTTATGTGTATCACTACCAGACTGGCTCTTTTGAGCAGTTCTCATTCTTTTTCGAGTTACGGCGGCTCGAAAAAAAATCCAGGCCTGGTTTGCTCTAACCAAGTCTGTGTCTGTCCCCATAACAAGCATGGGCCGGGCCAAGTATATATATGTACATATTAGTAGACTATGTGGCACGACAGTCTGACGAGGTTGCGGGCGTAGAATGAATAATTAATCAACAATTAGATCTCCATCACAGGGCCAACAGCAGCATCTAATCCTAAAACGAAGGTACAGTTGGCTTGTTCGTTTGGTCGTTTCTGGCTGGCTGATTTTCGCTACTAGGATGAGCTTGTCCTGGGTAACCATGTGTTCCCCTGCGATTCTGAGCGTGCGATCATGCTCTCTATCCCAGATGCTCTCAGTCTCGGCCCAATGATCTATGTCACCTCTGGAGAGATCAAGGGCTTGGAGTAGCAGGCGGAACGGTCCTGTCTTGAGGAGTTCATAGGTGTCTCTCATCATGATCTGGAGGGCGGCGCGTGCAGCAAGCTGTGCGGCGTTGGTGATAGTCCTGTCCATCTCACGGACGACGAAGGGCTTCAGTGCAGGTACCTCATTGTACTCAATGATCTGGATCGACACCACGAAGCAATCCTCTGGTCCATTGGGTCTGATCTTGCAGTGGCAGACCCAGTGGCAGCTCGACTTGGGGACACCAAGGTGCTGAAGCGTCTCACGCAGGACCTTGGCGTAGTCTTGCTGGTACTTTTCATAGAAGGAGACTATCGGTGTTTCGACCCCCGGGGGGTTAAAACCAACGAGTAATATTTGTAATTGCGTGCTCCCTTAATCCGGTGGGTGATGCAAGAAGGACACGGCGATTTATCCTGGTTCGGGCAAAGAAGGCCCTACGTCCAGCGGGGGAGGATAGTTCGTGTTATCTTGCATCGAAGTGCTAGTACAAGGGAAAATACAAGCAGGTGTGAGGAGCGTGAGGTGGGGCTTGGGCGTTTGGACGCCTAGCTCTCGACCTTACACTGGCTTACGGTGTCGTTCTGTGATCTGAAGCCTTAGCGTTTCTATGCTCTGGATCCTCTCGTTCTCTCTTTTTTTCTAACGTCCTGGCGCCTCCTTTTATAGGTGAAGGAGGGGCACAGGAGTACATATATTTAGAGTTCACATGACTTGTGTCGCATGGCGTGGAGGCCAATCACGTCGATGCTGCTGCAGTGATGTACGTCGGTATGGGAGGCCCTGCAGCCGTCGCGTCGGGAGTTATTGAAATGCAGCCCGGAGTCGTTGAAGTCCTGCTCGAGGGTTCATCCGATGAAGTCGAGGGACGGCGGTCGAGGACTTGGCTCCAGTCGAGGGGGTCGAGTTGAAGGGATCGAGCCTCACCGGATAAGGTCGAATCCTGAGAAATGTGGGAAACGTGCTGATTTAGGCGTCTCGAGGGAGTGGTGGACGGGGCACAGTGCTCGGCATGGCGCAACAGCGAAGTACGACCCGCGGGATTCCGGGGCATGGGCGGCAAAAGCAAGATTTGACCGCCACTCCCACAACTGTTACCGTAACTGTGGCCATACGGTTAGGCGGGGGTAGGACGCATTAAATGCACCCGGATCCGTACGGGAGAGTCGGTAGCCGAGGGGTGCACTGTCCTCGAGGGCTGCCCATTCGCCCGAACAAAGTTCCGTCCTCGAGGGCAGGCTCGTTCATCGGGCGAAGTTCCGTCCTCGAGGGCAGGCTCGTTCGCCTGGCGAGGTTCCGTCCTCGAGGGCAGGCTCATTCACCGGGCGAAGTTCCGTCCTCGAGGGGCCGCCTGAATTGTACCCTCGAGTGCACAGTCCCAGTCCGCTCGGTAGCCCCTCGAGCAGATTTTGGCTTTGGGCCGTCGTAGCCCGTTCGTGGGTCAACCCAGTATGCTTTAGCCTACGGCCTACGGTTCGTGTTGCTGATTTTGCGGGGTTTAGCCCGGTAAACCAAGGTTTTGGGTACCCATTTCCTGGGTAAAGACAGTAGCCCCCGAGCCCCTGCGCGAGTGATGGCACTCGGGCAGGGGGTCAAGAATTGGGAACGGGACGTGATTCGGATCTTTCCGTGGGTAGCCCCCGAGGCCTCGTAGGAGTCGAAAGACTCCTGTGAGGGCTTCATTTGTCTTTGGTTGAGGGGTGCTTGTCCAGTCGGGTACAGGCCTAAACTGGAGTCGCAGCGTTTTACCGAGGGGTGCGTCGGGACGCCGAGCCCCCGGGGGATTTTCGACCCTCTTTCATCGAGGGGTGCTGGGCACAGTCGAGCTCTCGAGCCTCGCGCGGCTAGGGCGTTGCTGGCCTCGGCATTCATTTCATGAGTCCTTTCGATCGGACGTGAGGGGAGAAGCGTCGGACTGCCCTCGATAGGGTGAGCCGTGAAGTTCTCAGTGAGCTAGTAACGGGAAAATCCAAGTGAGAGCCCGTTCCTCATTCGATAGAGGTCGGCTGGTGGCCCGGAGGCTGTCTCATTAGAGCAAAACGCATGGTCTTACGGATACCGATTCCATTCGATAGGTCTCGGCGGCTCGATGCCTCCCTTCGGGAGGATTCCTTAAAGTCCGTAGCATTTCGCCTTGGATGTGTCCAAAGGGGTCTCGAGAGTTCGTTCTTGAGCAAGGCCTCGTGTTGGCTCCCCCTTGTTCGCCCCTGACTCGGGTGCTCGAGGGCGGCTGTCGAACCCTGGTCGTGGGGCCAGCCTTCGCTCCCTCGAGGCTTAGGGCCGGAGCCCAATTTTTTTGGTGCTCAAGGGCGACCGTTGAGCCCTCACTCGAGGACCGGCCTTCGCTCCCTCGAGACTTTGAGGTGGGGCCAGAGCCCATTTTAACTTTCGTAGAAATCTCCGTTGGCGAGTAACAGCTATTTTTTCTTATCGTTGGACACGCCTTTTGAGGAGAAGGCCGTAGCGGTGCGATCGTGGTGGGCCCGAGCAACGGCTCTTTGCCAGAGGTGTGACACGTGCATCCAGTCGAGGATCGAGGGGGAACGGTCAGGCAAGTGCATTAATTGCGGAAAGTTACCTTTTCCCTGCCACCGGACTCCGCCCGTTGCTCTTCCCGGGTATAAAAACGGAGAGGGACATGTGCTGTTTGCCCCCACCTTTGCCATCCTCCTGAATTCCTGCTTTCTTGCGCGCGTGAGGGTAAAAACTTAGAGCGAGAAGTCACAATTGGGAACCTTCCTGGTCGTCCATCCGCCGAGGAGATTCATGCTGTTATTGCCGCCGCGTCCACCGAGCGGATCTGTGCTGCCGCTGCTGCCATGGCCCCCATCCTCCAGCCCGCCGAACCCTGGGGCCCGTCGACCGTGACGCGGCAAAGGCTGAACGAGCTGGTGGGAGAAGGACTTCTCCGCCCTGTCACCGATCCGAATCGGCCGGAGTGGATTGCGCCGCCGAGGAGCCACCAAGAGCCGAGCCCGCCGGAGGGCTATGTGGTGAGCTTCCTCAAATATCATTGGCATGGGTTCGGCGTACCCCCGAGCGAGTTCATGCGGGGATTGATGAACTTCTACGGTGTTGAGCTCCAGCATTTCTCCCCCAACGCCATCTCCAACGCCGCCATCTTCGTGGCCGTCTGCGAGGGCTACCTCGGGATGGCGCCACATTGGGAGCTATGGCTCCACCTTTACAAGGGGGAGTGGTTCGCCTCCCCGGTGGCGCTAGGAGTAAGGCGAATCGTCAGAGCGGGGTGCCTCAACTTCGTGTTGAAGACTGGGAGGTCGGAGGAGCCACGCGAGTATATCCCCACCGGGTTGATGTCCAACCACTCCCGGTGGGACGAGCAATGGTTCTACCTTCGCAACAACGGAGGCTATCTCCCACCGTACACCGGGCGGCTTATCACCGAGCATCCATACAACTGGCCGCACGATGTCGCGGGAGATCTTCAGCGTCGACTTCGTCCCCTTGTCGCCACGATGAAGACCCTTCGAGAGGCGGGCCTGACGGCGGGTGTGGTGGTCTCGGCCTTCCACAGTCGACGGGTGCTTCCTCTGATGGAGCGTCCACTGCGGTTGGACGAGATGCTCCCCTCGGCGGCGCCCGAGGTTCTCGAGAGGTGCCGGATGTCCGGCAAGAAGCCATCCGCCGCGGAAGTCATTGCGCGGGTAAAGGGGATGGTCGCGGGCTCGTTCAGGGTGGAAGACGTCAACTGCCTCCCCATGCGGTCGAAGGAGGGTTGCCTCGACCTAGTGAGTGCCCCGACCTGCGCCTTTCGCCTTTTCATCCCCCCTTCTCTCGTCCCTGTGACTAAACGTTCTCGTGTAGGGAAGAATCAACTACCGGAGATTGAGGCCCCCGCTGAGGGAGGACGCTCCCGATCGTCAGGTAAGATGCTTCACCGCCCAGCAAGAAAAGTGGTGTAAGGACGAAGAGGAGAAGAAGAAGGCCAAGAAGCTCCGGGAGCACGAAAGGCTTGTGAGGCGCTGCGCTAAGCAGAGGTGCGACGGGCTCCCGAAGGAGGAGTCTCCCTCGTCCGAGGGAGATGAAGATGATGCTGACGATGATAGCGATGACGTCAAGGGGGTGGCGGGGCGTCTCGAGCACATCTTGTCGGGTTCATCCCATGCTGACCGCCCCTTGGTGCAGGAGGAGGCGGTGGAGGAGCGCGCCCCCCAGCCGGTGGCGTCGGCCTCGGAGCGCTGGCGTGGGAAAAGGTGGGCCGACGCCTCAACTCGAGGGGGTTCACCCCCTCCCGTCGTACTTGAGGCGGGACCCCACCCACTTTGACCCGGGAAACCCGGTCCCGGTCGTTGGCGCGGGCGGAGCAGAGCCATGCTCAGGAGGCCCCGTCAGAGCAGGGAGGCACGGCGACACCACCGATGGCCCCGAGCAGCCTCAGCCACGGGAAGAGCTCGGCTTCGGGAGGGGTCTCGAGATCTACTGGCAGTTCGAGGGGGACCCGAAAGGCCTCTATCCCCATCGGGTAAGCGTTGTTGATTCAATTCCTTTTTTCGTTGCATCCTCATTGTGCAGTTTAATAAGCTTTTTGCCGTCCTCTTCTCATCTAGGCCTAAGCGCCGAATCGAGGAGGCGTCTCTTGCGTCGGCTAAGCGGTTCAAGGTGGACGCAGCTGCGAAGATGGAGGCCCCGGTCACAGGTGCGACGTCAAGGCCCTTGGCTCCATGGGAAGCCAAGTGGTTGTCCTCAGCCCTCGGGGCTATGGCGCGCGGTAGGTTGACGAGTTCCGCTCTTGCTGCAGGGTCGAGCGTCTCGGGGGCCGCGACGGGCGACGACTTCGAGCCAGGGAGGACGCAAGAGGGAGGGAGTGCCTCCTTGACATCATCGTCCGTGGTCCTCGAGCTTGGCCCGGCGCCAGGGGCGAAGCCCCGACGTCGGGAGCTTCCGCTCCTGGCTGACCAGAGGCCTCGATCCCCACACCCAAGGCGGGAGCCCCCGAGGGCCACAAGCTGGGAAAGGAGGTAGCCATCGTCGACCTCGAGGGTGAGGAGACCACAACCCTTCTCCCCTCGATGGGAGAGCGAAGACCCTGGCCGGCGGGGCTACGCGAGCTCGAGGCCCAGAGGAAGCAGGAGCAGGGGGCCCTGCAAGAAGCAGAGCTGCCGCGGCCGCAGCAGGAGGGGGAGAAAGAGCCACTGGAGCAGTGGGAAGAGGAGGAGGAAACTGGGGGCCAGCCCCAGCATCAGCAGGCGCAGCAGACGCCGCCAGGGGGCATGGCGCCGCTGGACCCGCCGGCGCAGCAGCCGCCCGAGACGTCGGAGGCAGAGGGGACTTCGGGACTGCCCAAGCAATGGGTGTCCGTGATCACCCTGGACGAGCTGCTGGCCAAAGTAGAAACGGCGTCGAAGGCGTCGACGGTCCCGCGGTTGCTGGGGGTGCAGTCGGAGGAGGTCTCGGTACCGAACCCATCGGAAGATGCGTCGATGGTGGACCTGCCGGCGCCACAGGACGTGGCGTTGGGGGAAGCAACGGCCTCGACACCTCCGCTGCCTCCGAAGGCACCAGAAGCAACATCGAGCCAGCCGCTGCAATCGTCGACGGAGCAGCTAGAGGAGACGGCGGCTTCTGGCTCGCCGAGGAGGTCGACTTTCGACCTCGGGCTGAGGGATGTCGGCGTCGCGTCGGAGTTCCACACCCCGGCGGAGTTGGCCATGCGTTATGGCATCCCATGTGATGTGGTGGATGAGATCGAGTCCTTGGCGTGAACCAAGGTCAAGACGGTCCTTCCACATTGGGGCAAGGAGCGCATCGTACTCCGGTAACTTGGCGACTCCAGCGCTCCGGGGATCGAGATGGACGACCCAGCGGAAGTCAAGTGCTGGGAGGACGCCGAGCGGTCCCGGGCGTGGCTGCAGCACTTGCTGAAGCTAGGCGTCGAGCTCGCCGAAGGCCTCGACCGGAACCTCGCGGTGAGTCCCCGTGTAGACCATATGCAGTTTTTTGAGTTCTTTCATTTGAAATGCCTTAACCCTTGATTTCCTATCCCCAGGAGGTGCGGAGGCGTTCCTACTCCAAGTCAGACTTCCTCCACGAAACGCACAATAGCCGGGAGGAAGTGCTTCACCAACTCGAAGCCGGTCGCTCTGCGCAGGGCAGGGTGGCCGAGATCGAGGAGGAGCTGAAGCGGACCAGGGGGAGGCCACCGAAGCCAAAGAGGAGGCCGCCCGGGTGAAGGAGGATGCCGAGGCCGCTCGAGGGGAAGCCGCCCAACTCAAGGAGGAGCTCAAGCATGCTAAGGAGGAAGCTGACGTGGCCAAGGCCGAAGCGGAGAGGGCCAAGGGCGAGAGCATCCGAGCCCAGGAGCGCGTCGAGCTACTCGTGGGGGAGGCTCAAAGCTCTGTGGAGCACATCCGCTCGCTCGAGGCCAGTCTCGCTGAAGTCTCCACGGCGCGCAACACCCTCTCCGCCTTGGCCCAGGAGGAGAAGAACCAGGCCGCTAGCCTGGAAACCAAGCTCGGGGTGATGAAGGCTACCCTCCAAGAGAAGGAAGCAGGCCATCATCTTGGCTGGTGGCACCCTCGAGACCCTCCGCTACGAGAAGACGGAGGTGACCCGAGCCTTCAAGGAGGCCCAGCGGGAGCGAGACGAGGCCCGGGGGGAGCGCGACACCGTGCTGGGGGATCGCCGTGCCCTCGAGACTCGCTGTGCTGGTGAGTTCCTTGAAGAGCCTTTGATCTTTTTTCTTCCCGTATGGTTTGTCTAACTCTTGTTTTGTGTTTCAGGCCTCGAGATCGAGCTGCGCGCTACCCAAACCGCCGCCATGGCGCTGCAGGAGAGCCTTGTGGCGGAGGGGGCGCTTCTCGGCTGGCTCCGGGTTGCCCTTGACAGACTCTGCGCCTCCTGGGAGGTCGGGCCTGTCGAGGGTGCTGAAGAAGACATCCCGGGTGCCACGCTCATCGACCGGATCTACTACCTCGACGCCACCCTTCGTGATTGTGTGCAGGAGGCGCTTCATACCGACGTGAAGCGAGCGCTGGCAGTGGTCTCCTCCAGCTTCATCTTCGACATGGACGTGGTCGCCCAAGGCTTCATTCCCGATATCTCGAAGACCGACGCCGAGAACGAGGAGCGATGCCGAGGGCTCACCAATGATGCCGAGAGGCCGGGGGAGTGCTAGCGAAGTTGTTCGAGGACGAAGTCCTCCCCCCCGCGGATGAAGGGTACAGCGTCGAGGAGGGCAGCGATGGAGCGGGCCTGTAGGGCAAGGCTGGGCGAAGATGCCCATGTAATAAGTTAGTTTTTTGTAACTTATATTCAATGTGGCTTCGAAAGCCTTTTTGAACATTAATGCATCTATCATAATGGAATTTGTCGTTTTACTTTCAAGCCTTCTCTGCTTTCTTTCACCTAGACTTTGCTTTTTTGACTAAGTTTTCGACGCATGCTCGTATCCCTCGAGGGGGGAGCGAGTGGAGGTACCGTAGCCCGGAGGCGTAGGAGAGCTCCCGGCTCGACAGCCCTCGACCCTCTAGGGAGTTCGAGGCGTTTTCTACTTAGTCGTGAAGCGTATCGAGGCATGAGAAAGAAGAGGCGCTCGAGTTCTGATTGCCTGACTTTTGCTTTTCGACTAAGTGTTCGACGCAGGCTCGTATCCCTCGAGGGGGAGCGAGTGGAGGTACCGTAGCCTGAAGGCATAGGAGAGTTTCGGCTCGACAGCCCTCGACCCCTAGGGAGTTCGAGGCATTTTCAATTTAGTTGCGAAGCGAAAGGGGATGCTCGAATTTTTTAAAAAAAATTGTTCGTATTTTTAGGAACTTAGGGGGTTCCCCCCGTTAGCCCCGAGGGAGGCTCGACTCTGGCGAGACAGGGTCGAGGCTACGTCTTGCATGTACAATAACAAGTTTGAACTTATAATCAAAAGTACTCCTTATATTTTCCATGCGAAAATGTACAAAACATGCGAGAATGTACGAGGACATTGGTGCCCTAAGGGTAGAAATGACGTAGCTGTTCGATGTTTCATGCGTTGGTGAGGATTTCGCCTTTGTCGTTAGCGAGCTTGTACGTCCCGGCTTTAGCACCTCAGCTACGGTGTATGGGCCTTCCCATGGTGGGGTCAGCTTGTGACATCCCTTGCTGCTCTGTCATCGACGTAGGAGGAGGTCTCCAACTTGGAAGTCCCTCGGGCGCACGTGCTTGTCATGGTAGCGTCGAAGTTTCTGCTGATACCTCGCGGAGTGAATTAGCGCCATGTCTCGAGCCTCCTCGAGCTGGTCAACGATGTTTGCGAGGGCTTCTTTGTTGTTTTGCTTGTTGTACGCCTTTAGTCGAGGGGAACCATACTCGAGGTCAGTGGGGAGGACAGCCTCGGACCCATAGACCAAGAAGAATGGGGTGAAGCCCGTGGCTCGACTAGGTGTTGTCCTTAGGCTCCATAGGACCGAAGGCAGCTCGGCGGCCCATTTTTTTCCATGCTTGCTGAGGCGGTTGAGGATCCTTGGCTTGAGGCCCTGCAAAATCATGCCATTGGCACGCTCGTCATGGCCGTTAGTTCGAGGATGGGCAACCGCGGACCAATTCACACGGATGTGATGGCGATCGCAGAAATCCAAGAACTTCTTGCCGGTGAACTGTGTGCCGTTGTCAGTGATGATGACGTTCGGGACCCCGAAGTGATGGATGATGTCGGTGAAGAACTCGACCGCCCGTTCGGAGCGGATGTTGCCGATAGGCCAGGCCTCGATCCACTTGGTAAACTTGTCGATGGCAACGAGCAGGTGCGTGTACCCTTTGGTTGTCCTCTTGAGAGGCCCCATGAGATCGAGCCCCCAGACCATGAACGGCCAGGTGATGGGGATCATTTGTAGGGCGTGAGCTGGGAGGTGCGTCTGCTTGGTGTAGAATTGACACCCTTTGCACGAGCGGACAATGCTCGTGGCATCGGAAACGGCGGTCGGCCAGTAGAAACCCTGTCAGAAGGCATTGCCAACGAGGGTCCTTGGCGCTGTGTGATGGCCGCAAGCCCCCAAATGTATGTCCTCGAAGAGCCTCCTGCCTTCTTTGATAGTAATGCAGCGCTGAAGAACACCTGAAGGGCTTCGCCTGTAGAGTTCCTTGCCATCACCGTAGATGATGTAGGACTTGACCCATCGCATGATCTGGTGAGCTTCGGTCCGGTCCTCTGGAAGCTCTCCCCGAATGAGGCAGTCGAGGAAAGGGGTTCGCCAATCCGGCGGCGGGCTCGACGGAGGAGGAGTCCCCTGAATCTTCATAACCTAGGCCCCGGTCGAGGGGGCCCCAGTCGAGGTTGTGGGGTGGAGCTTCGAGGGCGGAGTGCAAGCCCTGAGCCCAAATCGATGGAGGGCTTGAAGAGGTCCCTCGAGATTACATCCAGAGGGACTGTACCTCGAGTCGATGCGATTTTTGCAAGCTCATCCGCGGCTTTGTTGTATCGTCGAGCAATATGACTAAGTTCGAGGCCGTGGAACTTGTCTTCCAACTTGCTCACTTCGTTGCAGTAGGCTTCCATCTTGGCGTCATGGCAGTTCGAGGCCTTCATCACTTGGTCGATGATTAGTTGTGAGTCACCTCGAACGTCGAAGCGTCAGACCCCGAGTTCAAGGGCAACTCGTAATCCAGTGACGAGAGCTTCGTACTCCGTGATGTTATTAGAAGCGACAAAGTGGATGCGAATGACGTAGCGCATGTGGACTCTGAGGGGCGAGATGAAGAGCAAGCCCGCGCCTGCTCCTATCTTCATGAGCGACCCGTCGAAGTACATTGTGCATAGCTCGGCTTGGATTTGAATCGGCGGCAACTGAGTGTCGGTCCACTCAGCGACGAAATTCGCCAGCGCTTGGGACTTGATGGCCTTCCGCGGTGCGTAGGTGATGGTCTCACCCATGAGCTCGACCGACCACTTAGCAATCCTTCCAGTGGCCTCCCGGTTATGGATGATCTCCCCAAGGGGAACGAAGATACCACGGTAACCGGGTGGCTGAGGAAGTAGTGCTGGAGCTTGCGACGTGTAAGGACGATGGCGTAGAGCAGCTTCTGCACTTGTGGGTAGCGGATTTTTGTTTTCGAAAGCACTTCGCTGACGAAGTAAACCGGCCGCTGGATGGGCAGGACGTGCCCTTCCTCTTGCCTCTCAACCACTATGGCCGCGCTGGCCACCTGAGTGGTTGCGGTGACATAGAGGAGGAGGGGCTCGGGCGGTTCAGTCGACGTCGCTGGTCGAGGAGGGACAAGAATCGGGGTGGATGTCAGCATGCCTTTGAGTTCATCGAGAGCCTCCTCGGCCTCCGTGGTCCATGTGAATCGCTCGGATTTTTTCAAGAGGCGGTACAGAGGCATGGCCTTCTCCCCTAAACGTGAGATGAAACGGCTGAGGGCCGTGAGGCAGCCCATGACCTTCTGCATGCCCTTGAGATCCTGAATCAGCCCCATTCACATGATGGCTGCCACCTTCTCGGGGTTGGCCTCGATCCCGCGCTGGCAGACGATGTATCCGAGGAGCATGCCTCGAGGCACTCCGAAGACACATTTCTCAGGGTTGAGTTTTATGTTTTTGGCTCGAAGGCACCCGAACGCGATTTCGAGGTCACGGATGAGGTTGTCCACTTTTCTGGACTTGACCATGATGTCATCGACATAGGCCTTGACCGTGTCGCCTATATGTTCGCCGAAGACGTGGAGCATGCACCGCTGATACGTCGCCCCGGCGTTTCGAAGGCCGAAGGGCATGGTGACGTAGCAGTACATGCCAAAAGGTGTGATGAAGGAAGTCATGAGCTGGTTGGACTCTTTCATCTTGATTTGGTGGTAGCCGGAATAAGCATCGAGGAACGAGAGGGTTTCACATCCCGCGGTAGAGTCAATAATTTGATCAATGCGTGGTAAAGGAAACGAAACTTTGGGACATGCTTTGTTTAAACAAGTATAGTCAATACACATCCGCATTTTTCTGTTTTTCTTCTTAACTAGCATGGAATTAGCTAACCATTCGGGGTGATGGACCTCCTTCATGAATCCAGCCGCCAAAAGCTTGTGTACCTCCTCGCCGATGATCCTGCGCTTCTCCTCGTCGAAGAGACGCAGGCGTTGCTTCACCGGTCTGGACCCGGCCCGGATTTCCAAGGCGTGCTCGGCGACTTCCCTCGTTATGCCCGGCATATTCGAAGGACTCCACGCAAACATATTGGCATTCGCGCGGAGAAAGTCGACGAGCACGGCTTCCTATTTGCCCTCGAGGTCGGCGCTGATCGTTAGCACCTTCTCGCCGGGGCAGCTCGGGTCGAGGGGGCCTTTCTTGGTGTCTTGTGCTGGCTCAAAGTTGCCGGCGTGCCGCTTGGGATCTGGCACCTCGTTGGCGAGGCGCTCGAGGGTCGCGGCTATCATGGCATTTTTCTTGACGGCCTCTCCATACTTGACACATTCGACATCGCAGTCGTATGCGTGCTCATAGGAGGAGGCGACGGTGATGACGCCCTTAGGTCCTGGCATCTTGAGCTTGAGGTAGGCGTAGTTCGGGATCACCATGAACTGCGCGTAGCCCGGTCGGCCGATGATAGCGTGATACGTTCCGTGAAACCCGACCACCTCAAAGGTGAGGGTCTCCTTCCTGAAGTTGGCGAGGGTGCCAAAGCAGACAGGAAGGTCGATACGGCCGACGGGAAGGGCCTTCTTCCCTGGCACGACGCTATGGAATCCCCCGGCACTGGGTCGGAGTTGGCACCTCTTGACTCCCAGGAGGTCGAGGGTCTCGAGGTAGATGACGTTCAGGCTGCTGCCGCCATCCATGAGGACCTTCAAGAGGTGGGTGTTTATGATGATTGGGTCGACGACGAGCGGATAGGCCCTGGGGTTGGGGACTCGATCCGGATGGTCATTGCGGTCGAATGTGATGGGCGCGTCAGACCAGTCGAGGTAGTGAGGTGTTGTGACTTGGACAGAGAAGACTTCTCGACGCTCCCTCTTGCGCTGTCGAGGCGTGAGCTGGGTCGGGGGGGCCCCGTAGATCATGTAGCAGTCATAGACTTGGGGGAATTTTCCATCTTCCCCGTTGTCTCCCTCACCACTGCCTTGGTCTTTCTTGTCGTCACCTTTCTTCACGCCTACTTGCTCGAAGTGCTTTCGGAGCATGCGGTAGTCCTTGAGCTTGTGCTTTGCCCCGTCCTTGTGATAAGGGCAGGGATCCTCGAGCATTTTGTCGAAGATGGCGCCCTCGGGGGGACCTCGAGGTCTTTTGCGTTCGGTTGCTGTGACGAGATCATCTTCTACAGCCTCACGCTTGCCTTGCTGATTTTTCTTCTTCGTGTTGTTTCTCTTCGGCCCTTTGCTCGAGCCTCCAGTGTCGTCGGCTGCCGGCGCCTTTACCTTGTCCTTCCCGTCACTGAAGAAAGCGTCGACCGCCTCTTCGCCGGCCTCGTAGTTGGCGACCACATCCATGAGCTCGTCAACGGTGTCGGGGTGGTTACGCCCCAACTTGTGAACTAGGTCCTTGCAGGTTGTACCCGCAACGAATGCTAGAATGACGTCGAGATCAGAGATGTGGGGTAGTTCGGTGCGAAGCTTGGAGAATCGTTGAGCAAAGTCGCGGAGAGACTCCCCTGGTTTCTGCTTGCAGTTGCGTAGTTCCTAGGAGTTCCCGGGACGCACGTAGGTACCTTTGAAGTTCCCCTCGAAGATCCAGACAAGGTCGACCCAGCCACGAATCTGGTCAGGGGGAAGTTCCTCAAGCCACCTACACGCAGTGTCGGATAGGAATAGGGGAAGGTGATGTATAATGATGTGATCGTCACGTGCCCCGCCCGCCTGACAAGCCAGCCAAAAGTCGGCTAGCCAGAGCTCAGGTTGGTTTCGCCGTTGTATTTGACGATGCTCGTGGGGGGTCAAAACTTGTCGGGCAGCTAGGCGCAGCGGATTGTCCCGTTGAAGACTCGGGGACCCGGTGGCTCCGGGGCCCGTCGGTCTTCGTCGCTGTCGTAACGCCCTCCACGATGGGCACTGTACCCTCGATCCTCGGCATCCCCGTACTTGCGTCTGCGGTTCTCGACAATGTCAAGGCGTGCGTCGCAGGAAGCGCGGTCGTCGTTGATACGTTCTCGGGCCGGCTTCTTCTTCGGTCGGGGGGCCGCCCCCTGATCGACCGAGCTCTCCTTTTTGGGCCGGGAGGGCTTGACCTGAGGTTCGGAGGCTGCTCCTCGATGTCTCGAGGCTAAGCTCTCGGCTTGCTAAACAGCAGCAACTTGGAGGAAATCCTCGACCTCGCGTTGTATCCGTCGAGCTTGCGAGTTGGATGGCGCGGGCATATTGCGAAGGAGCATAGCCGCCGTGACAATGTTCTGGCTTGCTCGGGGATAACGGTTGGCGGGTTGCTCGGGTGCCCCAGCCTCGTTGATCTGCCGGTTGACCTCTCGGGCCCTGGCTCAGGCTCTACTGCCGGGCGGTCGCCGCTCTTGCTCGAGGGTTAGCTCGAGCAGGCGCAATCGTTCCTGCTCGTTGGCGAGCTTCGCCTGCAACTCCTGAATTTGTGCCAGCTGTGCGTCCTGCTCGACAGGACGGGGGCACATCTCTCAGGGTGCGTCTGGTTGTTGGTCCTCTGCTATGGGGAGAGCACCTCCCGCTGCAGCGGTAGCTGCCCCGGCCACTGGATCGATGGTGTCCTGATCGGAGTCAACATCACCATCGATGTGGAGGCACTCGCAGGTAGGATCCCAATGATCAGAGTCAGAGTTGGGGTCGCCACAGTAGAAAACAGGGAATTGTCCCTGTGCCTCCCCCTGCAGCTGCCGTCAGAGTGTGCCGACGGTGTAACTCCAGGGGCCGGGCGCTCTCGCGAAGGCCAAGCCCTCGGAGGCTGGTGTGACAGTCCCCACATCCATCATTGCACAGAGAAGGGCGCCTGGGCGGTCCTCTAACGTGCTCATGTTGGAGTGGGTCGCTGTTGGGATTGTCGTCGTGGCATTGTTGAAGTCGAATGAAGGCCGCCAATGATGCTTGAACAGCTCGTGCGGGAGCGGGCTCGATCGAGCGGGGACTTCGTCGCACTTCCTCGATGAGCATACTGCGAAGGTGGAGTCGGGGTTGTGGTGGGGTCTTGCTAGTTTGCCCTCTACCTCTGAACTTGGGTCAGACAACCCCTCAACAAGGGGTTCCTCATCTCCGGTCAGGGGCGAGGAGAAAGCGGCGGGAACCATCCTCGACTCAGGTTGATGGCGATGATGGCATCGATCGTGCCTCCTTCTGGACGTGGAAGCATGGTGGTGAGACCGGCGAGCGCCCCCCATGAGCGTGGGGGCATACCACGACCTCCGTTCGGGTCACTGATCGAGAGCAGGGTCATGTCATAGCCCTGGCCGAGGGACATGAACTCCAGGCTCCCAAACCAGATCACCGTAGTGCGCGGAAGTGGTGAAACAAAGTCGCCCATCCGGAAAAATGGTGGGAAATCGTTAGTGACACGCGTTCCCCTACCTGGCGCGCCAACTGTCGGTGTTTTGACCCCCGGGGGGTTAAAACCAATGAGTAATATTTGTAATTGCGTGCTCCCTTAATCCGGTGGGTGATGCAAGAAGGACATAGTGATTTATCCTGGTTCGGGCAAAGAAGGCCCTACGTCCAGTGGGGGGAGGATAGTTCGTGTTATCTTGCTTCGAAGTGCTAGTACAGGGGAAAATACAAGCAGGTGTGAGGAGCGTGAGGTGGGGCTTGGGCCTTCGGACGCCTAGCTCTTGACCTTACACTGGCTCACGGTGTCGTTGTGTGATCTAAAGCGTTAGCGTTTCTACGCTCTAGATCCTCTCGTTCTCCCCTTTTTCCTAACGTCCTGGTGCCTCCTTTTATAGGTGAAGGAGGGGCACAGGAGTACATATATTTAGAGTTCGCATGGCTTGTGTCGCATGGCGTGGAGGCCGATCATGTCGGTGCTGCTGCAGTGATGTACGTCGGTATGGGAGGCCCTGCAGCCGTCGCGTCGGGAGTTGTTGAAATGCAGCCCGGAGTCGTTGAAGTCCTGCTCGAGGGTTCATCCGATGAAGTCGAAGGGCGGCGGTCGAGGACTTGGCTCCAGTCGAGGGGGTCGAGTCGAAGGGATCGAGCCTCACCGGATAAGGTTGAATCCCAGGAAATGTGGGAAACGTGCTGATTTAGGCGTCTCGAGGGGGTGGTGGATGGGGCACAGTGCTCGGCATGGCGCAACAGCGAAGTACGACCTGCGGGATTCTAGGGCATGGGCGGCAAAAGCAAGATTTGATCGCCACTCCCACAACTGTTACCGTAACTGTGGCCATACGGTTAGGCGGGGGTAGGTAAAACGCATTAAATGCGCCCGGATCCGTACGGGAGAGTCGGTAGCCGAGGGGTGCACTGTCCTCGAGGGCTGCCCATTTGCCCGAACGAAGTTCCGTTCTCGAGGACAGGCTCGTTCGTCGGGCGAAGTTCCATCCTCGAGGGCAGGCTCGTTCGCCGGGCGAGGTTCCGTCCTCGAGGGCAGGCTCGTTCGCCGGGCGAAGTTCCGTCCTTGAGGGGCCGCTTGAATTGTACCCTCGAGTGCACAGTCCCAGTCCGCTTGGTAGCCCCTCGAGCAGGTTTTGGCTTTGGGCCATCGTAGCCCGTTCGTGGGTCAACCCAGTATGCTTTAGCCTGCGGCCTTCGAACGTTTATCGTGGGAGGCCACTGGAGGGTTCGTGTTGCTGATTTTGCGGGATTTAGCCCGGTAAACCAAGGGTTTGGGGTACCCATTTCCTGGGTAACGACAGAGACCTGCACAAAGTTCTCCATCTGCATACAGAGCCAGGAAAGAAATTAGAAGGTGAGTAAAAGAGGAGATAAGCCAAACATAAAAGCGCTATGCAAGGCCGGTATATAACCGAAAGTAGTTCAAGATATCCTAATCTACATCCAATCCTATGGGTCTCATCCTAGGGTCAAACCTGGCTCTGATACCAACTGAAACATCCTCAATGTTTCACGAAGGAAAAATTCACAGAATGAAGGATATAACGATAGCCCAGGAGGTCCAAGCATCAACTTATCCAATATCAGTTGATTACAAAGCCATACATCAAATAAAAGAATACAATAGAGGGGTTTATGTAATTTATTACATCGCCACATGGCGGAATCATCTGTGTATCTAGCATCCAGAGCAGCTGCGGAAGTAGAGGGATATTGCGAAAGCATCGTCTTTCACCATCTTGAGCGTAGGCACGAGACTATCTAATCCTTTCGTCCTTCCGGGGGCGTCGGCAAGCTATCATCCAAACCTGGATCCAAATTTTCAGTACGTTTTGTACTGGCCACATCTCCCACCCTATGTTTTGCTTTTGCTATGTAGTATTTGGTGGGATGCAAAGGATATAATCAAAGAGGCCTAATATATGGTTGTGGTTTTCTATGCAAGTAGTGACCAATATTATATAATATAGTTCATCAAGTTTTAACCCATCTCACCCACACATCTTTCCCATCCCATCACATCACACACATCTCACCCACTCGCACTCAGTCGACAGGTCCAACTCCCTCTCGGAGCCTGTCTTAGCGGCTCACAGCCGAAAAGGTAACACCAGGGGGAGAATAGAAGGACTCATCTCACTACTCTCGAGAAGCGTAGGTCGAGGGAAAGGCCCTACCGAGGCCGCAGACTATATATAGATTCAAAACTCTGCAGAGCGTGTACTTCCGTAACCACAAGATCACCATCCTCGACGTTGCGCTCCACCTAGGCTGATTCCGGCTGCTTTCTAACTGGTGCGATGCCACCCTACCACTTAGTTCTGGGACATCCTGAAATACCACCGAAACACCAATAGATACACCGGCACACTGAGACTGTGAGGCGTAGTTACCCGGGCCACCAAGGTAACTTTGCGGCTTTAAGAAGGGTGTGGGACCCAATGTTCATACCTCCCGACACTATCTTCTAACAACCTAGTAGTAGTGGTACCATCCTAGCTAGTCAGACATCCGTCCCCCGCCCATTCATGGGCGAGTGGTGAGCATGTAGGTCCCAAGGCTATATCAGGTCCTAGGGGGATCAGACAGGATTATCTTCTCATAGGGACTAAAACAGTCCATGCTAAAATAACACCTCCTACCCGAGGCTTCGCTCCACCAAGGCTCTCCCCCCGGGATCTCCATATAACTCACAATGTGCCCGCCACAAGCACCTCATACGGGGATGCCCAGATCACATCCTCTGGCAAGACTCGCTCCAAAAGCTCATCATAGAATCCTGTCTGATTGACTCAACCCTCACCACACACCCAAGACACACGCAGCACTCTCCCCGAGTAAAGTGCATCGCGTGCCTTAGCCATATACCGTACCATACTCTCCACCACACATCACATCATAGATGTAAACGTAGTAGAAGTAAAGCATCATAAGCAAAATAGGTATGCATCTAGCCTATTAGTGAGTGTGTAGGAGTAATGGTTGCGACAAGGTAAAGGCTCATCAAACAATTCTACCATGCAAGCTATCACAGGTGATATTCATAAATAAAGCATTAGCAAACTAGTTATTATGTCATGTGTAATAGGATCTACGAGGTTGGGTGGGGTGTAGCACCTGAACAACTGTCACTTAGGTCCTCCCTCAAGTCCTTCACGTGCTCCTAGTCCTCCTCCTCGATCAACTCCTCCGCAGGATCTGAAATCGAGACATATTGGTCACGGGAGCGACCCCTATAGATCAATCACAAAGAACTAAATAAAATCCAATAACTCCAAATGCAATCATACATAAGCCTATGATGTAAAGCTCATTTTTATAAAAATTTGGACACTTGGTTCATAATTTTCGAAGTTCGTATGAAGAAGTTATGAATTTTCAAAGTTAAAGCTATATTCTGAAAAAGAAAAGGAGAAGATAAATCACAGGCTGACACATGGCACAATCTGGTTGGTCCACGTGGCACTGCAGGTCTAGCAGTAGTGGCATAGGGCTGACATCATGCTGACATCACCGTGGGTCCTATAGCTCAGTCACTGATAGGTGGGACCGGGGTCAATGGTCACTGACAGGTGGGACCCAGTCAACGGTCAACTCTTGACCAGTCAATGGTCAACCTGATCGGGCCTCGGTGGGCCTAGGCAGGGCCAGATCTGGGCCAGGTTGGGCCACCCAACCTGGACACATGTCGCGTGTCTGAGTGAGCCACGTGACCTGCTGTGCCGTTGACGGGCTTGGTCCACGGACTCAGCTCCGTGGAGCTGGTCCATGGTGGACTATAGACACTAGGCTGAGTGCTCACTTCCTATTGGTCCAAGGTGGCAATGGTGGACTTGGTCCACACAGGGATAAAATCCCCTTCTCCTATCGCGATGGCCGGTGCAGCGGTGCTCACCGCCAGTGAACAGCGCGACAGTTTCGTCTACTCCTGCGGGCTAGAGCTGCGACTGCGACTACGTTAGGAGATGGAAAAGGTGATGGCGGCAGTGTGGGGGGTGCGTAGTGGCTGGGCTCGCTGGCGCACGCATGATGGGGGTGGCGGGCGACACGGCCACGGCTGTGGGTCGCTGCGACGCGCGAGAGGCATCCTCGACTTGCGCTATGGCTCCCTGAGCAAGAGGCGAATGCATTAGGGCGGTCAATTTGGAGTAAACAGGCTCCTAGGCTAGTGGCAAGGCGTGGCGGCGTCAGGCAGGGAGTCATGGCAGCGTCGGATGGCGAGTCCGCGGCTGCAGGGCACCGGGGTGCTTGTGAGGCATCTTTGACACATGCTACAGCTTCGTCAGGGCAAGGCGAGCGAGGCTGTGACTCTAATTCGGCCGCAAGGGTCCCTAGCGAGGCAGCAGCAGTGGCAGCCTGACGGCGGTGGAGAAAATCGGTGACGGCAATTCTTCGGCCTCGCTTGAGGAAACAGCCTCCATCTTCTGTCCTCCTATCGATTGGAGCAGTGTAGAGCTCCAAAGGACTATGGCGTGTCTACCGTAGGCACGGCAGGGCGTGCGTGACCGATTTGGCCACAGCGGCGCTCCGACGGTCCGGAGCCATGGTGGCCATGGCCGCAAAGGTGTGTGGCCCCACTGTGGCCATTGCCATGCTCCAAGAGGTTGCCGAGTACGCGTTCTAGGACTAGGTGAGTTCGGTGGTGAAGTTAATGAAGAAAAAGGGGAAGAGGGGAGCGGAAACGTTGGCGGTGTACCGGTGGCGGTCATGGGCGCAGCGGGAGTGGCTCACCTACGTGCGGCGCGGTCAGAGGTGAGGCAGCGGCTTGGTGAAGGGTAAGTAGACGGTGTTGGCGTGGTTGAGCGGGTCCGCCGAGCTCCTCCGGCGAGCTAGGACGAAGTGTGCAGGCACGGGCGAAGTCGCAGGCCCTTGCTGGGCTAGCCTGGCAAGCTGGGCCATAGCACGCACGGGCGAGCGGACGCGGCAGCGCGCAGGGCTTGCTGGGCCGATCCGTCCCGTGGGCCGACCACGCAGGGTTGCTGGCGCGCGAGCGGTAGGCCAGCTGGGTGGCCATGCTGGGCTGCCTGGCTTGCTGGCTGGCTGGGCCACGAGGGTAGCGGTGCAGGGTGAGGCCTAGCAGGCTGAGCCGGACCGTTTGCTGCTACGGGCTGCTTTCCTCTTTCTCTTTTTCTTCTCCCTATAATTGCTTTTCTAATTCTTTTCCCAAGCCATGTCATGATCAAGACAAAGAGTGTTAGTGTTAAGAGGTTAGTGACCATGCACATAGACTTGGTGGGTCTTCTAGGGTTTCCTGGGGATGATGGAAGCCATGTCCATGGTTGGTAACTCAAGTTAGTGTATATAAATGCACATGTGATATAAAAGGGTTATTGATTTTTATTAGAAATACATAAAATCAATAAGAGACAAATCATACTCTTGTGATTAAAATGCAAATGCTCAACTAGCATTAGGTGCTACTTGTGCAACAATGGGATGGTTTTCTTCATGACACTCACCAACCATAAGTTATTTTAGAAAAAATTTTGTTGGTTGTGATTTTTGGTGTTCGGGTTTTTAGGGTTATTACAGTCCTACCCCCTTATGAGAATCTCGTCCTTGAGATTTAAAAGATGCAACCTCCTTTCCAATAGGTGGGGGTAGAGCTTCCTTTAGTTTAGACTTCTTCTCCAAGGCTGCTTCTCTTTTGGAGTGATTGCATGCTAAGCTTTGTGCATTGGTATGACGGTGCTTCTGGTCTCCTCCGTGGTTCTGTCTAGAAATGAGGGCTAGGTGCTCTTGGTATTCCATGGTGTTCTGAACATCAAGTGCCTCTAGGGGCTATTGGTTGTTCTGATGGTTGCATCACTTGTGTTACTGTGACGTGATGAACACGGGTGCTTTTCTGTGAGTTGTCTAAGCAACTCGATCCTGTAGGCATGCTTTCTAATTTTGGAACTGATCTTGTATGGTCCCTCATTTCTTGGAGTTAGCCTTCTCATTTCTTTGAAACTGGGGTCCCATGATGTGGGGAGACCTGGAGGTAGACGAGGTCCTCGACTTCAAACTCAAGTCTCTAAGCCTCTTATTAGTATAATCCATTGGATGGCTTTGGGGCAATCTCCAGCTTCTTTTGCACTTGGGTAGCTCTCGATGGTGACAGGTCCAAAGAATTACCTCCGTTATTCCTCTATCCACGTCAGGGGTGGATCCTCCATGGTTCTTCTATCAAGGCCTCGAGCGGTGATATCTGGAGACCGTTGTGGTATCTAACGTTGTATGAGTATTCCGATGGACCAAACTTTTCTTCCTCTTCGTCCATATTTGAGAGCACAAGCTTCAAGCATGTCCTCAAGTATCTGACTTTTCATTTTCTATTTGACCGCTGTGATGCGGTGGTCCAAATGAGCTCTTATAGCCTTATATAGGGCTCTTCAAATCTTGGATGTATACCGAGGTCCTTGATCAGATGTTATGCTTCCAAGGGTTCCATGAAACTTGAGAATGCTCCAACATATAGATCTGCTAGCAGTCCAACTCTGGTGTCACTCCTTATTGCCAAAAAGGGTGACCTACTCTTGGTCAGGTGATTGATTATCACACATACAACAGGTCCTTTGGGGTTCGAGGCTAACCCATGATGAAGTCCATAGTCATGCTATCATGATTCCATTCAGACACCTTAGGTGGTTTGGAGCTCTTGTGCTCCGCCTTGACATGTTTTATATGCTAAAACTTGCAGCATATCCTGCGTTTTCTGCTTTCATATCCTTCCACCAGTCTCCTTATGCAGCCTTATGACCCTTTTGGAAACATCTAAAATAGGTTACTCCATCGAGAGTTGTGGTGCCCCTTGCACCCTAATCTTCATTGTCGAGGACATCTTTAGCAGAACTGTGCATAAGTTGCCAGCGGGCAGCTCACGCATCATTGCAAACCTTCTTTGTTGAACCCTGGATCCTCTTGAAAGGAATTATAGCCAGTGATGCAATGTCAACTCTGGCACAGTCGATAACTCTGTGGCCTGATTGTCCACATACAAAGCAAACGAGGGGAACGCCACCTGTGGGTGAGGGTGCGGTAGCTCTCCCTCTTGGACAGCCCTGGATCTTGTGACCAGGATGGCCACATCCATAATAGAAGAAGGGCACCTTTATTGTAGGAGTGATTGCAGTAACCTCCCAAGTGTTGGAATGCTGAAGGGGGCGGCTCTGGAAGGAGCTGCTCGTAGGGAGATCATGCATATGCGGTCGTTGTTGGACCGGGTGCTGATATGGTTCCTCAAGGTGACGCTTCATAGGGACGAGTGTGCCTATCTCCTGGTGGGTCCTTTCTGACCTTAGTGCCTCATTGATGGCCTCTTCAAGGGTGTGGCAAGCCTTTCTTGTGATAGCAAGGCTGTGGGGAACTTCCAGCCCCCAGGTGAAGTAATACACCTTGTCCTTCTCGGTGGCCACACTCTCTTGGTGCACATACTACATCAGGTGAAAGAAGCAGAAAGAAGCAGTTGGCATACTCATTAACTGTGCTCACTGCCTACTTGTTATAGTGAAAATCTTCTACCAGTGTCTCTTCTCCTTCTACCAACACATGACGCTTGTAGAAAGCCTTAATGAACTCCTCCCATGAGATGTTGGTGAAGTCTTGGTGAGCTATGTTGAATCCAATACACCATGCTCGAGTGTTACCCTCGAAGTGGTGGGCTATGATGTCGACCTGATCCTCCTGCATGTAGCTAGTTGATTTCAGCCACTGTCATGTCATATAGCCAATCCATAGCGATGATAGGGTCACCGTTGATGCCATCGAAGGTAGGAAGCTCCAACAGGAGTGCACTAGCCAACTTCTGCTAGAACTCCTCACCCAAGGTTCCTAGAAGGCGAGTCTGATGAGCCAACACCCTAGCCAAAGGTGGTGAGGGTGGTGGAGAACTCTCCTCAACATGGGTCCTGACGGGTGGCAGAGTAACGATCCAATATTCTTCCTTCTCTGGGTTGAATCCAATGGGGGTCCTATGTCCCATGTAGCTGTGACCACCACCATGTCCATGGCCCATGGTGGGCCCTGGGAGTGGTGCGTGGTGGCTCAGATATGCTGAACGGCGGGCAGACATCCTACTTCAAGATCACCAGACTTAGGAATAGGTGCGAGTGATATGAGTTATTATCAACTTCGCTAAGTAATTTAAACTGATTCATTTAATTTGAAACATTTTTATCTATTCAACACCCATTCAAAGAAGCAATGAAAATCCATAAGATGCGATTAAAATTCATGCATCCATTACATCAAGTTGGTTACACGGTGATGTCTCTAGTGGCTACACTAAGAGACTCATAGGAATTTCCACACTACGCGCAGGTAGGCTTCAAAAGGGGATAATCTACTCTACTTTGGAAGTGAGTCATGTCTTCTTAGCCATTGCGGGGCTGTCTTTAGCTAGGTCATTCTACATCAGCAGCGGATCACTGCTCAGGGATCGAACCGGGTGGCTCAAGGGAGAAGGTACTAGCAGCCATCTCCTAGAGCTGTGCATCGGTCTTGAGTATCCTCTGCACATACTTGTGGGCTTCTTCCCACTCTGGAGTAGGTTCTGACTAGGGCACAGGGCACGCATCCATGTTGTGGCTGGTGGACCCTACCTTGAACTTCTCGGCGAGAGGCTCCTTGCGACAGTGGGCAGGCAGCTGCATCTGTACCTGCTCGTACTGCTGGATACGACGGGCATCAGACTACTTCCACTTCTCCAGCGTCGCCCTCACGACATCATGCAGATACACACATCCCTTCATGTACCTAGCAAGGTGTGCCATGTTGGACCAGCTCCACTTCTTTAGCTTGGCCAACTCTTCCTCTTGGGTCTTCACCTTTGCTTCTAGATCTGTGACCTGATGCTTATAGTAGCGCTTGTCATCTTCCAGCACTAGGATGAGCTTGTCCTGGGTAACCATGTGTTCCCCTGCAATTCTGAGCGTGCGATCATGCTCTCTACCCCAGATGCTCTCGGTCTCGGCCCAATGATCTATGTCACCTCTGGAGAGATCAAGGGCTTAGGGTAGTAGGCGGAACGGTCCTATCTTGAGGAGTTCATAGGTGTCTCTCATCACGATCCGGAGGGCGGCGCGTGCAGAAAGCTGTGCAGCATTGGTGATAGTCCTGTCCATCTCATGGACGATGAAGGGCTTCAGTGCAGGTACCTCATTGCACTCAATGATCTGGATCGACACCATGAAGCAATCCTCTGGTCCATTGGGTCCGATCTTGCAGTGGCAGACCCAGTGGCAGCTCGACTTGGGGACACCAAGGTGCTGAAGCATCTGACGCATGACCTTGGCATAGTCTTGTTGGTACTTCTCATAGAAGGAGACATGCACAAAGTTCTCCATCTGCATACAGAGCCGGGAAAGAAATTAGAAGGTGAGTAAAAGAGGAGATGAGCCAAGCATAAAAGCGCTATGCAAGGTCGGTATATAACCGAAAGTAGCTCAAGATCTCCTAATCTATCGTCCAATCCTATGGTCTCGTTCTAGGGTCAAACCTGGCTCTGATACCAACTGAAACATCCTTAATTTTCCATGAAGGGAAAATACACAGAATGAATAATATAATGATAGCCTAGGAGGTCCAGGCACCAACTTATCCAATATCAGTTGATTACAAAGCCATACATCAAATAAAAGAATACAATAGATGGGTTTACATAATTTATTACAACGCCACATGGCAGAATTATCAGAGTATCTAGCATCTAAAACAACTGCGAAAGTAGAGGGATATTGCAAAAGCATCGTCTTTCACCATCTTGAGTGTAGGCACGAGACCATCTAATCCTTTCGTCCTTTCAGCGGCGTCGGCAAGCCATCATCCAAACCTGGATCCAAATTTTTAGTACGTCTTGTACTGGCCACATCTTTTACCCTATGTTTTGCTTTTGCTATGTAGTATTTGGTGGGATGCAAAGGATATAATCAAAAAGGCCTAATATATGGCTGTGGTTTCCTATGCAAGTAGTGACCAATATTATGTAATATAGTTCATAAAGTTTTAAACCATCTCATCCGCACATCTTTCCCATCCCATCACATCACACACATCTCACCCACTCACACTCAGTCGACAGGTCCAACTCCCTCTCAGAGCCTATCTTAGTGGCTCACAGCCAAAAAGGTAACACCAGGGGGAGAATAGAAGGACACATCTCACTACTCCCGAGAAGCGTAGGTCGAGGGAAAGGCCCTACCGAGGCCGCGGACTATATATAGATTCAAAACTCTACAGAGCGTGTACTCCCGTAACCACGAGATCACCATCCTCGGCGGTGCGCTCCGCCTAGGCTGATTCCGGCTGCTTTCTAACTGGCGTGATGCCACCCTACCACTCAGTTCTGGGACATCCCAAAATACCACCAAAACACCGATAGGTACACCGGCATACTAAGACTATGAGGCATAGTTACCCGGGCCACCAAGGTAACTTTGCGGCTTTAAGGAGGGTGTGGGACCCAATGCCCATACCTCCCGACATAATCTACTAACAACCTAGTAGTAGTGGCATCATCCTAGCTAGTCAGACATCCGTCCCCCGCCCATTCAGGGGTGAGTGGTGAGCATGTAGGTCCCAAGGCTATATCAGGTTCTAGGGGGATCAGACAGGATTATCTTCTGATAGGGACTAAAACAGTCCGTGCTAAAATGCAAATGCTCCAACTAGCATTAGGTGCTACTTGTGCAACTATGGGATGGTTTTCTACATGAAACTCACCAACCACAAGTTATTTTAGAAAAAAATTGTTGGTTGTGATTTTCGGTGTTTGGATTTTTAGGGTTGTTACAGTCCTACCCCCTTATGAGAATCTCGTCCTTGAGATTTAAAAGATGCAACCTCCTTTCCAACAGGTGGGGGTAGAGCTTCCTTTAGTTCTAACTTCTTCTCCAAGGCTGCTTCTCTTTTGGAGTGATTGCATGGTGAGCTTTGCGCATTGGTATGATGGTGCTTCTGGTCTCCTCCGTGGTTCTGTCCAGAAACGAGGGCCAGGTGCTCTTGGTATTCCATGGTGTTCTAAACATCAAGTGCCTCTGGGGGATATTGGTTGTTCCGATGGTTGCATCACTTGTGTTGCTGTGACGCGATGAACACGGGTGCTTTTCTGTGAGTTGTCTAGGCAACTCACTCCTGCAGGCATGTTCTCCAATTCCAGAATTTATCTTGTATGGTCCCTCATTTCCTAGAGTTAGCCTTCTCATTTCTTTGAAACTGGGGTCCCATGATGCGCAAAGACCTGGAGGTAGACGAGGTCCTCGACTTCAAACTCAAGTCTCTAAGCCTCTTATCAGTATAATCCATTGGATGGCTTTGGGGCAATCTCCAGCTTCTTTTGCACTTGGGTAGCTCATTCTTCGGCCTCTCGATGGTGACAGGTCCAAAGAATTATGTCCGTTATTCCTCTATCCACGTCAGGGGTGGATCCTCCATGGTTCTTCTATGAAGGCCTCGAGCAGTGATATCTGGAGACCGTTGTGGTATCTAACATTGTATGAGTATTTTGATGGACCAAACTTTTCTTCCTCTTCGTCCATATTTGAGAGCACAAGCTTCAAGCATGTCCTCAAGTATCTAACTTTTCCTTTTCTGTTTGACCACTGTGATGCGGTGGTCCAAGTGAGCTCTTATAGCCTTATATAGGGCTCTTCAAATCTTGGACGTATACCAAGGTCCTTGATCAGATGTTATGCTTCCAAGGGTTCCATGAAACTTGAGAATGCTCCAACATATAGATCTGCTAGCAGTCCAACTCTGGTGTCACTCCTTATTGCCAAAAAGGGTGACCTACTCTGGGTCAGGTGATTGATTATCGCACATACAGCAGGTCCTTTAGGGTTCGATGCTAACCCACAATGAAGTCCATAGTCATGCTGTCATGATTCCATTTAGACACCTCAAGTGGTTCGGAGCTCTTGTGCTCTGCCTTGACATGTTTGTATATGCTACAACTTGCAGCATATCCTGTGTTTTCTGCTTTCATATCCTTCCACCAGGATTTTCCCTTTTCAAGACCACATACTCCCTGGTCTTTCCAGGGTGGGTGCAATACTTGAGGTCATGCGCTTCTGACGGGGTCTCATTGTGCATGACAAGGTCGGAAGCACATAGACTCTGTCCCTGAGCCAAAAAGTACTTTGCTTATCCTTTCTTAACCCTGAGCACTTTTGTTGTCTCATGAGCTCATATATCCTCTTAAGGGTCAGGAAGATTTGTTTGTTCTTTGGTGCATCCATTCAAACTCTTTGGCCTCCTTTGGAAGGTTGATCCCTGGGTGAGCTGTCTTGAAGAAGTTTTGATGAATCAGTGGTAACGACTGACCAATTATAGGAAACCCTTCATAATGGTCGCATTTTGCATTTGCTTTCTCTTATCCATTGTCTTCATGTTGGACAAGTCAACAGCTATTACAATAGCATCGAGTACATGGCCTAGGAGAATTGGCCTATTCATGCCAGATTCATACCTGCTGAACTTGGCGTAGAGCTGATGCTTTGGTATCTTCTCCCATATTATCCTTGGATGCTGCGCACATCTGGTGACAACAGTTTCCTCTGGTATTATCTTCTTCGTTGCTCATGTGAAGGTAGCCTGATCTAAGGTGAAACTTGGAAAAGTACTTAGCATTATGCAGCTGATCTAGCAGGTCTCTATAGTTGGCGGGGGTACTTGTTCTTGGTGGCACAACATCTTGTTTCCTTATTCCCCTTCTGGCATAGAGGGTTTCATTCACCTAATCAAGCTTGCATTGATCCATGTGTTTGCTTGCAAAGATCTTTTCCAAATAATAAAGTATTTCCCATGCATTCTAGGGTAGCCGGATAAGCTTATCTACTAGGGTACCCTAGAGTAGCGATCCTTATAATCTACCTCTCTAGGGGTAGAGACATAAAAGGACTAGAACGGAGGGAAACCTCATACTGTAGTGTGCAGGTTTAAATCTCATACCGACTTGGTAATAAGTGCATAAAAATATGCAAAACCAGATTTAAAACATCATTGTAGCGTTAGCTCCAATTATAAGCACATACCTTGTTCTATGTCGGGGATGTCCTTAGCAGCTTGCTTGGCGAGACGCCAACGGGCGGCTCTTCGTGCACTATGGTTCATAGTACTCAGAGTAGGGCAAACTGCAGCCTTATGACCCTTTTGGAAAGATCTAAAACAGGTTACTCCATCGAGAGTTGTGGTGCCCCTTGCACCCTGATCTTCGTTGTCAAGGACATCTTTAGCAGAACTGTGCGTAAGTTGCCAGCGGGCAGCTCACGCATCATTGCAAACCTTGTTTGCTGAACCCTGGATCCTCTTGAAAGAAATCATAGCTGGTGATGCAATGTCAACTTTGGCACAGTCGATAACTCTGTGGCCTGATTGTCCGCATACAAAGCAAACGAGGGGAACGCCACCTGTGGGTGTGGGTGCGGTAGCTCTCCCTCTTGGACAGACCTGGATCTTGTGACTAGGATGGCCACATCCATAATAGAAGAAGGGCACCTTGATTGTAGGAGTGATTGCAGTAACCTCCCATGTGTTGGAATGCTGAAGGGGGCGGCTCTAGAAGGAGCTGCTCAAAGGGAGATCATGCATATGCGATCATTGCTGGATCGGGTGCTGATATGGTTCCTCAAGGTGATGCTTCATAGGGACGAGTGTGCCTGTCTCCTGGTGGGTCCTTTATGACCTTAGTGCCTCGTTGATGGCCTCTTCAAGGGTGTGGCATGCCCTTCTTGTGATAGCAGGGCTGTGGGGAACTTCCAGCCCCCGGGTGAAGTAATACACCTTGTCCTTCTCGGTGGCCACACTCTCTTGGTGCACATACTGCATTAGGCGAAAGAAGCGGTTGGCATACTCATTAACTATGCTTGCTCCCTGCTTGTTGTAGTGGAAATCTTCTGCCAGTGTCTCTTCTGCTTCTGCCAACACATGACGCTCGTAGAAAGCCTTAATGAACTATTCCTATGAGATGTTGGCGAAATCTTGGTGAGCTGTGTTGAATCCAATCCACCATGCTTGAGTGTTACCCTCAAAGTGGTGGGCTATGATCTTGTCCTGATCCTCCTGCATGTGGCTGGTTGATTTCAGCCACTCTGTCATGTCATATAGCCAATCCATAGCGATGATAGGGTCACCGTCGACGCCATCGAAGGTAGGAAGCTCCAACAGGAGTGCACTAGCCAACTTCTGCTGGAACTCCTCACCCAAGGTTCCTAGAAGGTGAGTCTACTGAGCCAACACCCTAGCCAAAGGTGGTGAGGGTGGTGGAGAACTCTCCTCAACATGGGTCCTGACGGGTGGCAGAGTAACGATCCGATGTTCTTCCTTCTCTCGGTCGAATCCAATGGGGGTCCTATGTCCCATGTAGCTGTGACTACCACCATGTCCATGGCCCATGGCGGGCCCTGCGAGTGGTGCGTGGTGGCTCAGATGTGCTGAACGACGGGCAGACATCCTGCTTCAAGATCACCAGACTTAGGAACGGGTGCGAGTGATATGAGTTATTATCAACTTCGCTAAGTAATTTAAACTGATTCATTTAATTTGAAACATTTTTATCTATTCAACACTCATCCAAAGAAGCAATGAAAATCCATAAGATGTGATTAAAATTTGAGCATCCATTACATCAAGTTGGTTACACGGCCATGTCTCTAGCGGCTACACTAAGAGACTCACAGGAATTTCTGTACTACGCGCAGGTAGGCTTCAAAAGGGGATAATCTATTCTACTTTGGAAGTGAGTCATGTCTTCTTAGCCATTGTGGGGCTGTCTTTAGCTGGGTCATTCTGCATCAGCAGCGGATCACTACTCGAGGATCAAACCGGGTGGCTCAAGGGAGAAGGTATTAGCAGCCATCTCCTGGGGCTGTGCGTCGGTCTTGAGCATCCTCTACACATACTTGCGGGCCTCTTCCCACTCTGGAGTAGGTTCTGACTCGGGCACGGGGCAGGCATCCATGTTGTGGCTGGTGGACCCTACCTTGAACTTCTCGGCGAGAGGCACCTTGCGACAGTAGGTACACAGCTGCATCTGTACCTGCTCATACTACTAGATACGAGGGGCATCAGATTGCTTCCACTTCTCTAGCATCGCCCTCATGACATCACGCAGATACACACATCCCTTCATGTACCTGGCAAGGTGTGCTGTGTTGGACCGGCTCCACTTCTTTAGCTTGGCCAACTCTTCCTCTTGTCCCTTCACCTTTGTTTCCAGCTCTGTGACCTAATGCTTATAGTAGCGCTTGTCAGCTTCCAGCACTTGGATGACCTTGTCCTGGGTAATCATATGTTCCCCTGTGATTCTGAGCATGCGATCATGCTCTCTACCCCAGATGCTCTCAGTCTCGGCCCAATGATCTATGTCACCTCTGGAAAGATCATGGGCTTGGGGTAGCAGGTGGAATGGTCCTGTCTTGAGGAGTTCATAGGTGTCTCTCATCACGATCCGCAGGGCGGTGCATGCAGCAAGCTGTGCAGCATTGGTGATAGTCCTGTCCATCTCACGGACAACGAAGGGCTTTAGTGTAGGCACCTCATTGCACTCAATGGTCTGGATCGACACCACGAAGCAATCCTCTGGTCCATTGGGTCCGATCTTGCAGTGGCAGACCCAGTGGCAGCTCAACTTGGGGACACCAAGGTGCTGAAGCATCTCACACAGGACCTTGGCGTAGTCTTGCTAGTACTTCTCATAGAAGGAGACCTGCACAAAGTCCTCCATCTGCATATATAGCCGGGAAAGAAATTAGAAGGTGAGTAAAAGAGGATATGAGCCAAGCATAAAAGCGCTATGCAAGGTCGATATATAACCGAAAGTAGTTCAAGATCTCCTAATCTATCGTCCAATCCTATGGGTCTCGTCCTAGGGTCAAACCTGGCTCTGATACCAACTAAAACAACCTCAATGTTCCACGAAGGAAAAATACACAGAATGAAGGATATAACGATAGCCCAGGAGATCCAAGCATCAACTTATCTAATATCAGTTGATTACAAAGCCATACATCAAATAAAAGAATACAATAGAGGGGTTTACATAATTTATTATATCACCACATGGCGGAATCATCAGTGTATCTAGCATCCAGAACAGCTGCGGAAGTAGAGGGATATTGTGGAAGCATCGTCTTTTACCATCTTGAGCGTAGACACAAGACCATCTAATCTTTTCGTCCTTCCAGGGGCGTTGGCAAGCCATCATCCAAACCTGGATCCAAATTTTCAGTACGTTTTGTACTGGCCACATCTCTCACCCTATGTTTTGCTTTTGCTATGTAGTATTTGGTGGGATGCAAAGGATATAATCAAAGAGGCCTAATATATGGCTGTGGTTTCCTATACAAGTGGTGACCAATATTATATAATATAGTTCATTAAGTTTTAACCCATCTCATTCGTACATCTTTCCCATCCCATCACATCACACACATCTCACCCACTCGCACCCAGTCGACAGGTCCAACTCCCTTTCGGAGCCTGTCTTAGCAGCTCACAGCCGAAAAGGTAACACCAAGGGGAGAATAGAAGGACTCATCTCACTACTCTCGAGAAGCGTAGGTCGAGGGAAAGGCCCTACCGAGGCCGCAGACTATATATAGAATCAAAACTCTGCAGAGCGTGTACTCCTGTAACCACAAGATCACCATCCTCGGCGGTGCACTCTGCCTAGACTGATTCTGACTGCTTTCTAACCGGTGTGATGCCACCCTACCACTCAGTTCTGGGACATCACGAAATACCACCGAAGCACCGATAGGTACACCGGCACACTGAGACTGTGAGGCGTAGTTACCTGGGCCACCAAGGTAACTTTGCGGCTTTAAGGAGGGTGTGGGACCCAATGCCCGTACCTTCTGATACTATCTGCTAACAACCTAGTAGTAGTGGCACCGTCCTAGCTAGTCAGACATCCGTCTCCCACCCATTCAGGGGCGAGTGGTGAGCACGTAGGTCCCAAGGTTTCGGTTCTCAAGAGATATCAAATCCTTGGGGGGATCAGATAGGATTATCTTCACATAGGGACTAAAATAGTTCATACTAAAATAGCACCTCCTACCCGGGGCTTCGCTCCATGAAGGCTCTCCCCCTGGGATCTCCATATAACTCACAATGTGCCCACCACAAGCACCTCATACGGGGATGCCCAGATCACATCCCCTGGCAAGACTTGCTCCAAAAGCTCATCATAGAATCCTATCTGATTGACTCATCCCTCACCACACACCCAAGACACACGTTGCACTCTCCCCGAATAAAGTGGCACTGCGTGCCTTAGCCATATACCGTACCATACTCTCCACCACGCATCACATCACAGATATAAGCGTAGTAGAAGTAAAACATCATAAGAAAAATAAGCATGCCTCTAGTCTATCAGCAGGTGTGTAGGAGTAAAGGTTGCGACAAGGTAAAGGCTCATCAAGCAATTCTACCATGCAACCTATCACAGGTGATATTCATAAATAAAGCACTAGCAAACTAGTTATTATGTCATGCGTAATAGGATATACGAAGTTGGGTGGGGTGTGGCACCTGAACAGCTGTCACTCAGGTCCTCCCTCAAGTCCTTCACACACTCCTAGTCCTCCTCCTCGATCAACTCCTCTGCAGGATCTAAAATCGAGACATATTGGTTGCGGGAGCGACCCCTATAGATCAATTACAAAGAACCAAATGAAATCCAATAACTCCAAATGCAATAATACATAAGCCTATGACGTAGAACTCATTTTTATGAAAATTTGGACACTTGGTTCATAATTTTTGGAGTTCATATGAAGAAGTTATGAATTTCCAAAGTTAAAGCTATATTCTAAAAAAGAAAAAGGAGCAGATAAATCATAGGCTGACATGTGGCGTAATCTGGTTGGTCCACATGGCACCGCTGGTCCAGCAGTGGTGGCGTACGGCTGACATCACGCTAATGTCAGTGTGGGTCCGGTAGTGTCAGGTACCTAAAAAAGGGGTACCCTTAGCCCTCGACTAAGGGGATTAACCCCTGACATCAACAAACCAAACCCGGTATCATTAGTCCTCGCCTAGCGCAGAAACGCAAGTGCTAGGTCATACTGGGGCAGCCCACGAACGGGCCTCGGTGGTCCGGGCGGCTACCTATCCGTCGTACCCCACTCGAGGCAGAGCAGATCACTCGAGGGTGCCACTCGACCTACCCCTTGGTGACGGAGATTCACCCAAGCGAACGGGCAGCCCTCGAGTGCGACGCACCCCTCGAATACCTACCTCCTATACGAATCCAGGAGGGGCTGCACGCCGGTCTCACCACCATGCCTCCGTGTCCAGGAGGAGGTGCGATCGGCGCTGCCGTCACCATCGATATGCGTCTGGGTTGCCACCCGCCGTGTTTCCCCCGCTCCTGGTAGGCGACGAGGGGCCCCTGGTTGGGGACCAATCTGACCCGTGTCCAGGAGCGAAGGACGAGCCGGCAGGGCTCTATGCAGACCCTGACTTCACCTTCATGATGTGTTCATCAAGGGAGCCCAGCAAGGCTTCTCCGGCACACTCGGCACCATCACCCCCCAACTTGCTGCCGCACGGACTGTTTGGAGCTCGCTGCCAGTTCCCATTCGATCTGGACAACGCCGCCAGGACGACCTCTACCACGATGCGCTCCAATGTGAGCGCGCATGAAGACCACCTGGGGCTCTCTTATGTGCTACCATGGACCTGGCAGCTGTCCTGCTGGCCTCCGAGGACCTTGGCTTCTCACGAGCACCTGGCCCAAGGCAGTACACCCTCGGCACGATGCGACGTTAGCTGGAGGAGCGGAGCGGGCAGTTCCCCATCTTCTACTCTGGCAACCCCGACACTGACTCCGCCACTACGACCCCACCCATGAGTGTTTTCACATCGAGGGCAGAGTCACGTCGAGCAATGACACCATCGACCCAACGGCCACGGCAGCAGCCATGGCCACAGCTGAAAGGGCCCTTGTAGTGGTAGACCCGAAGGAGCAGCCTTCGGCTACACCCAAGATGAACGTCCGCATCTAGATGACCAAGATGCTCAACTTACACAGGTCCAGGAGATGCGAGCCAAGCTCAACGAGGATTAGGAGCGCCTGTGTCAGCTCAAGCGGACCCTCGAGCAGGAGTTCCAACCCCTGCCCGATGGAAGGGCCCGAGCTAGAGCCTGAGAGGTCAACCGACAAATCGTTGAAGACGGGGGACCCGACTACCCTGTCATCAACTGTTTCCCCCAAGCCAGTTAGAACATCATCACGGCTGCTATGCTTCTTCATAACATGCCCGCATCGTCGAACCCTCAAGCTCGGCGGATACAGGACGAGGTCGAGGGACTCCTCAAGGTCACGGCCGCATAGTAGGCCAAGAGCTCGGCCTCGAGATGTCGAGGAGTGGCTTCGGAGCAACCTGTCGAGCCCCCCGCAATGAGAGGGAGGTCTCGGTTCACCAGGAAGCCGCCCCCTGAGCAAAGAAGGCAATCCCCGTCCGAGACCGCATCATCGACAACCGCGAAGCCCAAGACGCGCGCTATGACATCATCGAGAACCGACAGCACAAGAGCGGGGATGCTGAAGATCGAGGCTATAGTGCCCATCGAGGGGGACACTATGACAGTGACGAGGACCGTCGGGCCCCCAAACCACCGGGCCCTCGAGTCTTCAGTAGGGCGATCCACAGCACATCGCTGCCCAACCCCTTTCGACTCCCCACGAGTGACGTCAAGTACAACGGCGAGACCAAGCCCGAGCTTTGGTTGGCCTACCAGTTGGGTGGGGCACACGATGAGCACGCCATTATCCGCCAACTCTCTTTGTTCCTCTCTGACACAGCTCAAAGGTGGCTCGAGGAGCTGCCTCCCGATCAGATCCGCAACTGGGCCAACCTGGTGTGGGTCTTCAAGGGAAACTTCAAGGGGACCTACGTGCACCCTGACAACTCCTGGGACATCCGCAACTACAAGCAGCAGCCCAAGGAGTCCCTACATGACTTCGCCCGATGCTTCTCCAAGCAACGCACCAAGCTCCCACACATCCCTGACCAGGACATCATCCTGGCGTTCATCTCGAGTGCCACCTGCAAGGAGTTGGTATGGGAGCTAGGACGCAATCGCCCCAAGACCATCGATGAGCTGATGGACGTAGTTGCCAACTATGCAGCCGGCGAGGAAGTAGTCGGAGCCTTTTTCGGGAACAAGAAGGATAAAGGGAAGGTGCAGATGGCCGGCACCGAGGGCACGAGCAAGGGCCCCAAGAAGGGCAATAAGAAGAAGAAGAAGAAGAAGAACCAGTAGGGCAAGCCTAAGGGTGCGAACGATGATCTCATCGCCATGGTCGAGCACAAGAAGCCTTGTGGTCCACCCGAGGGGGCCGTCTTAGACAAGATGCCAAAGGAGCCTTGCCCTTACCACAAGGGAGGGGCTAATCATAACCTCGAGGACTGCCACATGCTTAGGAACTACTACAAGAGTCTGGGCATCGAGAAGGATGACCAGAAGAAGGATAAGGGCCGTGACAAGGGTAGCGACAAGGAGGACGACAAGTTCCCCGAGGTCTTCAACTGCTACATGATCTATGGTGGCCCGTCGACCCAGCTCATGCCTCGACGGCACAAGAGAGAGCATCGAGAGGTATTCTTCATCCGAGTCGCTACACCCCAGTACCTCAACTAGTCCGATGCTCCCATCAAGTTTGACCGTGATGACCATCCGTATCGCGTAGTCAACCCAGGAGTCTACCCGCTTGTCGTCGACCCGATCATCATCAACACCCACCTCTCCAAGGTCTTCATGGATAGAGGCAGTAGCCTCAACATCATCTACCTCAAGACCGTCGACCTCCCCATGGAGTTGTGCTAGGGAAGAAGGCTCTGCTCGTTGGTCGCATCGACCTCCCCATCTACTTCAGCACCCCCATGAACTTCAGAAAGGAGACCCTCACCTTCGAGGTGGTTGGGTTCCACGGCACGTACCATGCTATCATCGGTCAACCCGGATACGCGCAGTTCATGGTGATCCCCAACTACACGTATCTCAAGCTCAAGATGCCGGGACCCAAGGGCATCATCACCATCAGCTCCTCCCATGAGCACGCATACGACTGCGATGTCGAGTGCGTCAAGAATGAAGAGGCCGTCAAGGAGTCCACCATGATGAGGACATGAAACCCTCAGATACGACCATTGATAAGGTGACCCTGGTTCTACATTCGCATAGTGACTTTTGGTGCAACTCACTTGGTTCCACATGTACATGTCACTATTTGTTTGCAGGTATAAATGTATTTCAATGTGCTAGCTCATCAAAGTCCTGCATTCGGTTCGTCGGCAGCCTGACAATGCTTCATTGGGAAGGCTATAACTCATCCGTCCGAAATGCAATTGAGGTGAATCAGCACTTGTTGGAAAGGTTATTTGATAAGCTTTCCAATAGATCTGGTCCCACCTCAATATCATGTCAGGAAGGCATCCGAATCATCAAGATAAACTGCTGCTGTATCTGTTGGGTGCTACTTCATCGTCATGGGCTCGGAATACATCCGTGGGATCCTGGCCCAAGTGGGAGCACGCCCAAAGAAGATGGAGTACACATCAAGGAAGCCTAGGACGTCCTCCACCCTGGCCACCACCTTTGGAGGCCAGCAAGGGCGTCCAAGCCAAGTTGGAGGCCCAATACATGTCAAGTTCGAGTCCATCTCGGGCTCCAGGACCAGTCAGCACTAAAATGGTCACCTAGGCCACATACGGACTCAGAATTGAACATTCTTATACTCTAAAGAAAGCTGACGAGAAGACCTTTCCAATTAGTCCTATTGGGGGCCCAAATTCATTAGGAGTCATTAGGAATCGTCTGTGCAAGTTGACATTCAGAATCTGTTCCGGCGCTGCGACGTCGTATTTTGGTCTTTGGGCCGTGTATCGAGTTGGAACCCAATAGGGGTGCATCCAGGGGGTCTTGCACGACCCTAGAGTCTTTAAGTCAGTAGCCTCCACCCAAGTTAGGGTTTGAGTTTTGCTTTAGATTAATCTGTCTTTGAACAGTCACCGTTATCGGTTTATGAAACCCCACTTTGTGATCTTAATCATATATCTGCAGTTTGTCCCAATATTTGAGCTGCGTACTTTCGAGTTCTTGCTTGTGTTCTTCGATTCGTAGGCAGGGATTAGCCTTCTTGGCAAGGTCAACCAGTTGGTGACACGGTTGATAACCAGAGGAGATGTGGTGCTAAGGTTGCAGGTTCGGGTCTTTGTGATCTGAAGCCGGATCGGTGTGTCGTGCTCCACCAAATCATTGTTTATCTTGAACTGATGGAAGATCGGGAAACCCAGTTCCTATCACACCAGGCTGGCCTTGACCCTCGAGGGCCTTGCCACTGAGGCCCCCGAGCCCAAGCACCACTCAAGCAGCTTCGAGCCCGCAGAAGACACCAAGAAGATCCCCCTCGACCCGAGCGGCTCCAGCGGGAAGGCGCTGATGATTAGTGCCACCCTCGATAGCAAATAGGAAGTAGTGCTCGTCGACTTTCTCTGCACGAACGCCGACATATTTGCGTGGAGTCCCTCAGACATGCCAGGCATACTGAGGGAATTTGCCAAGCACACCTTCGAGATCCGGGCCGGGTCCAGACTGGTAAAGCAATTCCTACGACGCTTCGACGAAGAGAAGCACAAGATCATCGGCGAGGAGGTGCACAAGCTTTTAGCTGCCGGGTTCATCAAGGAGGTTCATCATCCTAAGTGGTTAGCCAATCCTTTACTAGTTAAGAAAAAGAATGGAAAAATGAGGATGTGTGTTGATTATACTAGTTTGAATAAAGCATGCCCCAAAGTTCCATTTCCTTTACCACGCATTGATCAAATTGTTGACTCCACTGCGGGATGTGAAACTCTCTCTTCTCTTGATGCTTATTCCAGTTACCATCAAATCAAGATGAAGGAGTCTGACCAGCTTGCGACCTCCTTTATCACCCCTTTTGGCATGTACTGCTATGTTACCAGGCCCTTCGACCTTTGAAACACCGGGGCAACATACCAGCGATGCATGTTTCATGTTTTCGGTGAGCACATAGGCAGCACGGTCGAGGCCTATGTCGACAACATCGTAGTCAAATCCAAGAGGGTCGAGAACCTCATCGATGGCCTCAAGATCACATTCGAGTGCCTTCGAGCCAAGAATATCAAGCTCAACCCCGAGAAATGTGTCTTTGGCATGCCTCGAGGCATGCTCTTAGGATACATCATCCCTCAATGCGGTATCGAGGCCAACCCCAAGAAGGTCATGGCGATCACCAAGATGGGGCTGATTCGTGACCTAAAGGGCGTACAGAAAGTCAGAGGCTGCCTCGCGGCCCTCAGTCACTTCATCTCGCGCCTGGGAGAAAAGGCCCTACCACTGTATCATCTCCTGAAGAAATCCGAGCACTTCGCATGGACCGTCGAGACCAAGGAGGCCCTCGATAAACTCAAAAGTATGCTGACCACCCCTTCGATTCTTGTGCCACCCAATCCAGCCAAGCTTCTTCTCCTCTATGTCACCGCAACCACCCAGGGGGTCAGTACGGCCATAGAGGTCAAGAGGAAGGAGGAAGGGCACTCCCTGCCCGTCCAATGTTCGATTTACTTCATCAGCGAAGTACTCTTTCGCTACCCACAAATCCAAAAGCTGCTCTACACCATCGTGCTCATGCACCGCAAGCTCCAACATTACTTCCTGAGTCACCCGATCATCATGGTTTCATCCCTTCCCCTGGGAGAGATCATCCAAAACCGGGAGGCCGCAGGTAGAATTGCAAAGTGGTTGACCGAGATCATGGGTGAGACTATCACCTACACATCGTGCAAAGCAATCAAGTCTCAGGCGCTGGTAGACTTCGTCGCCGAGTGGACCGACACCCAGCTTCCATCGGCGCAAATTCAAGCCGAGCTATGGACAATGTACTTTGATGGGTCGCTCATGAAGACAGGAGCAGGCGCGGGCTTGCTCTTCATCTCACCCCTAAGAGTCCACATGTGCTATGTCATTCACATCCACTTTGCCACCTCCAACAAAGTCGCAGAGAATGAGGCCCTCGTCAACGGTCTACGAATCGCCCTCGAGCTCAGGGTTCGACGCCTTGACATTCGGGGTAACTCGCAACTCGCCATCGACCAAGTAATGAAGGCCTTGAGCTGCTATGACCCTAAGAAGGAGGCCTCTTGTTGGTGTTTCAACCCTCGAGGGGTTAACTCCAATGAGTAATATTTGTAATTCCGTGCTCCCTTAATCCGGTGGGTGATGCAAGAAGGACACGGCGATTTATCCTGGTTCGGGCAAAGAAGGCCCTACGTCCAGCGGGGGGAGGATAGTTCGTGTTATCTTGCACCGAAGTGCTAATACAGGGGAAAATACAAGCAGGTGTGAGGAGTGTGAGTTGGAGCTTGGGCGTTTCGGACGCCTGGCTCTCGACCTTACACTGTCTCATGGTATTGTTCTGTGATCTAAAGACTTAGCGTTTCTATGCTCTGGATCCTGTCGTTCGGGTCCCCTTTTTCTAACGTCCTGGCGCCTCCTTTTATAGGCGAAGGAGGGGCACAGGAATACATATATTTAGAGTTTGCATGGCTGGTGACGCATGGCGTTGAGGCCGATCACGTCGGTGTTGCTGTAGTGATGTACGTCGGTATGGGAGGCCCTGCAGCCATCGCGTCGGGAGTTGTTGAAGTGCAGCCTGAAGTTGTTGGAGTCCCAGCCGCCCCGGATAGGAACAGGGGAAGGTGACGTATGATGGCGTGATCGTCACGTGCCTCGCCCGCCTGACAAGCTAGCCGAAAGTCAGCTAGCCAGAGCTCGGGATTGGTTTCGCCGTTGTATTTGACAATGCTCGTGGGGGGTCAAAACTTGTCAGGCAGCTGGGCGCAGTGGATCGTCCTGCTGAAGACTCGGGGACCCGGTGGCTCCGGGGCCCATCGGTCTTCGTCGCTGTCATAACGCCCTCCACAATGGGCGCTGTACCCTCGATCCTCGGCATCCCCGTGCTTGCGCCTGCGGTTCTCAACAATGTCAAGGCGCGCATCATGGGAGCACGGTCGTCGTTGACACGTTCTCGGGCCGGCTTCCTCTTCGGTCAGGGGGCCGCCCCCTGATCGACCGAGCTCTCCCTTTTGGGCCGAGAGGGCTCGACCTGAGGTTCAGAGGCTGCCCCTCGACGCCTCGAGGCTGAGCTCTCAGCTTGCTGAACAGCAGCTACTTGGAGGAGGTCCTCGACCTCATGTTGTATCCGCCGAGCTTGCGAGTTGGATGGCGCGGGCATATTGCGAAGGAGCATAGCCACCGCGACAATGTTTTGGCTCGCTCGGGGGTAACGGTTGGCGGGTTGCTTGGGTGCCCCTGCCTCGTTGATCTGCCGGTTGACCTCTCGAGCCCTGGCTCGGGCTCTACCGCCGGGCGGTCGCCGCTCTTGCTCGAGGGTTAGCTCGAGCAGGCGCAATCGTTCCTGCTCGTCGGCGAGCTTCGCCTGCAACTCCCGAATTTGTGCCAACTATGTGTCCTACTCGCCAGGACGGGGGCACACCTCTCGGGGTGCGTCTGGTTGTTGGTCCTCTGCTCTAGGGAGAGCACCTCCCGCCGCAGCGATAGCTGCCGCGGCCACTGGATCGATGGTGTCCTGATTGGAGTCGACATCACCATCGATGTGGAGGCACTCGCGGGTACGATCCCAATGATCAGAGTTAGAGTTGGGGTCGCCGCAGTAGAAAACAGGGAATTGTCCCTGCGCCTCCTCCTGCAGCTGTCGTCGGAGTGTGCCGACGGTGTACCTCCGGGGGCCGGGCGCTCTCGCGAAGGCCAAGCCCTCGGAGGCTAATGTGACAGTCCCCACATCCGTCATTGCATGGAAAAGGGCGCCTGGGCGGTCCTCTAACGCGCTCATGTTGGAGTGGGTCGCTGTCGGGATCGTCGTCGTGGCATTGTTGAAGTCGAATGAAGGCCGCCGATGACGCTCGAACAGCTCGTGCGGGAGCGGGCTCGACCGAGCGGGGACTTCGTCGTGCTTCCTCGATGAGCGTACTACGAAGTTGGAGTCAGGGTTGTCGTGGGGTCCTACCGGTTTGCCCTCTACCTCTGAACTCGGGTCAGACAAGCCCTCAACAAGGGGTTCCTCATCTCCGGTCAGGGGCGAGGAGAAAGCGGCGGGAACCATCCTCGACTCAGGTTGATGGCGATGACGGTGTCGATCGTGCCTCCTTCTGGATGTGGAAGCATGGTGGTGAGACCGGCGAGCGGCCCTCCATGAGCGTGGGGGCATACCGCGACTTTCGTTCGGGTCACTGATCGAGATCAGGGTCATGTCATAGCCCTGGCCGAGGGTCATGAACTCCAGGATCCCAAACCAGATCACCGTAGCGCACGGAAGTGGTGAAACAAAGTCGCCCATCCGGAAAAATGGCGGGAAATCGTTAGTGACACGCGGCCCCCTACCTGGCGCGCCAACTGTCGGTGTTTCGACCCTCGAGGGGTTAACTCCAATGAGTTATATTTGTAATTGCGTGCTCCCTTAATCCAGTGGGTGATGCAAGAAGGACACGGCAATTTATCCTGGTTCGGCAAAGAAGGCCCTACGTCCAATGGGGGGAGGATAGTTCGTGTTATCTTGCACCGAAGTGCTAGTACAGGGGAAAATACAAGCAGGTGTGAGGAGCGTGAGTTGGAGCTTGGGCGTTTTGGATGCCTGGCTCTCGACCTTACACTGTCTCACGGTATTGTTCTGTGATCTAAAGACTTAGCGTTTCTATGCTCTGGATCCTATCGTTCGGGTCCCCTTTTTCTAACGTCTTGGCGCCTCCTTTTATAGGCGAAGGTGGGGCATAGGAGTACATATATTTAGAGTTCGCATGGCCGGTGACGCATAGCATTGAGGCCAATCACGTCGGTGTTGCTGTAGTGATGTACGTCGGTATGGGAGGCCCTGCAGCCGTCGCGTCGGGAGTTGTTGAAGTGCAGCCCGGAGTCGTTGGAGTCCCGCTCGAGGGTTCGTCCGACGGAGTCAAGGGGCGGCGATCGAGGACTTGTCTTGAGTCGAGGGAGTCGAGTCGAAGGGGTCGAGCCTCACCGGATAAGGTCAAATCCCGGGAAATACGGGAAACGCGCTGATTCATACGTCTCGAGGGGGTGCTGGAAGGGGCACAGTGCTCAGCATGGTGCAACAGCAAAGTACGATCCGCGGGATTCTGGGGCATGGGCGGTAACCGCCACTCCCACGACTGTTACCATGACTGTGGCCATACAGATAGGCGGGGGTAGGTAAAACGCATTAAATGCACCCGGATCCGTACGGGAGAGTCGGTAGCCGAAGGGTGCGTTGTCCTCAAGGGCTGCCCATTCGTGCGAACGAAGTTCCGTCCTCAAGGGCAGGCTCATTCGTCGGGCGAGGTTCCGTCCTCGAGGGTAGGCTCGTTCGCCGGGCGAAGTTCCGTCCACGAGGGGTAGCCTGAATTGTACCCTCGAGTGTACAGTCCCGGTCCGCTCGGTAGCCCCTCGAGCAGGCTTTGGCTTTGGGCCGTCGCAGTCTGTTCGTGGGTCAACCCAATATGCTTTAGCTTGTGGGCCTTCGAATGTTATTCATGGGAGGTCACTGGAGGGTTCGTGTTGCTGATTTTGTGGGGATTTAGTCCCCCAAACCAAGGGTTTGGGGTACCCATTTCCTGGGTAACGACACCTCTACAATGAGGTATGCAAGCTAGAGGATAAGTTCCACGAACTCGAGCTCTATCACATCGCTCAACGCTACAACGAAGCCGCGGATGAGCTCGCCAAAATTGCATCTACTCGAGGCACCATCCCGCTAGACATCTTCTCAAGGGACCTCCTCGAGCCCTCTGTTGACTTGGACTTGGGGGATGGCACCGCACCGTCAACGCTCGACCCCCCGGCCTCGACCAAGGCCCCCATGACCGGGGCCGAGGTCATGGAGATCGAGGGGTTACCCCCACCATCAAGCCTACCACTGGACTGGCGCGTTCCCTTTCTTGACTTCCTTATTCAAGGGGAGCTCCTAGAAGACCGAACCGAGGCTCGACGGATAGCTGGACGGGCCAAGACCTACATCATCTACAGTGATGACAAGGAACTCTACCAACAAAGCCCGACTAGGATCCTCCAGTGTTGTATCAGCATCAAGGAAGGCAGGAGGCTCCTCGAGGATATTCACTCAGGGGCTTGTGGCCATCATGCCATGCCAAGGACCCTCATCGACAACGCCTTTCGACAAGGTTTCTACTGGCCAACTGCCATCTCCAACGCCATCAACTTCATCTGCTCGTGTGAGGGGTGCCAAGTCTACACCAAGTAAACACACCTCCCGGCTCACGCCCTGCAGATGATCCCCATCACATGGCCTTTCGTCGTTTAGGGCTCGATCTCGTGGGACCGCTCAAGAAGACAATCGGGGGATACACGCATCTACTCATAGCCATTGACAAATTCACCAAGTGGATCAAGGCCCGGCCCATCGGCAAAATCCGCTCCAAGCAGGCGGTCGCATTCTTTACCAACATCATCCATCGCTTTGGGGTCACGAACATCATCATCACCGACAATGGCACGCAGTTCACTAGCAAGAAGTTCTTGAACTTTTGCGACCACAATCACATTCATGTGAATTAGTCCATGGTCGCTCATCCTTGAACCAACGGCCAAGTGGAACGCACCAATGGCATGATCCTTCAGGGCCTCAAACCAAGAATCTACAACCGGATGAAGTATGGCACGAAGTGGGCTGCCGAGCTGCCTTCGGTCCTATGGAGCCTAAGGATGACACCTAGTCGAGCCACGGGATTTACCCTGTTCTTCCTGGTCTACGGGTCTGAGGCCGTCCTCCCCACCGATCTCGAGTATGGGTCCCCTCGATTAAAGGCCTACAATGAGCAGACGAACGAGGAGGCCCTCGCAAATGCCGTCGACTAGCTCGAAGAAGCTCGAGACATGACTCTCCTCCACTCCACGAGGTACCAGCAGAAGCTTCAATGCTACCATGACAAGCACATGCGCAAGAGGGATTTCCAAGTTGGCGATCTTGTCCTTCGTCGATAAAGCAACAAGGGGTGCCACAAGTTGACTCCACCGTGGGAAGGCCCATATACTGTAGCAGAGGTGTTGAAACCTGGGACATACAAGCTAGTGAACAACAAAGGAAAAACCTTCACCAATGCATGGAACATCAAACAGCTACATCACTTTTACCCTTAGGGCCTCGAGGCCTTGTACAATTCCCGTATTTTGTACACCAATCACATCATGAATAAATAAAAAGACTCTCGACTTCAGTACTTTTGTTTATTCAGAAAATAATAAAGGTAGCATCGACTCTGCTTCATCAGAGTCGAGACTCCCTTGGGGGCTAACAAGGGGGAGGAAACCCCCTAAGTTCCTAAAAAACCCGAGCGTTTTTTCAAAACTCGACGTTCCTCTCTTCTTCTATGCCTCGAACACGTTTTGCAACTAAGTAGAAAACACCTCAAACTCCCTAAGGGTCAAGGGTCGTCGAGTCAGGGGATCTCCTATGCCTCTGTTCTAAGGTACCCCCACTCGCTCCCCCCGAGGGATACGAGCCCGTGTCAAAAACTTAGTCAAAAAGTAAAATTCAGGCAAAAAAGAACAAGAGAACTCGAGCCTAAAAACACCAACGAGCATTTCAGATAGTGCATAATGTTTTAAGGCCACCAGGGCCATGATACTATAAAATCACAAAAATTAACTTATTACATGGGCCTCTCTGCCTAGAATTGGCTCACAGGCCCTGGTCGTCATCGCCACCATCACCTTCTTCACCGGTGTCCCCCGCGTCCTCTGTAGGAAGAACCTCAGGCATGAACAGCTTCGCCAGCTTCTCACCCAGCTCCTCAGCATCCTCGATTAGGCCCCGGCACCTCTCCTCATTCTCAGAGTCCATTTTTGTGAGGTCAGAAATGAAGCCGTGCTTCACGACGTTCATGTCGTACGTGAAGCCGGAGTAGACAACCGCCATCGCCCGCTTCACGCCAATGTGGAGTGCCCCGCGGATGCGATCCCTCAAGGTAGCCCCAAGGTGGTACAGCTAGTCGAAGAGTGCATTCCCACACACCTCCTCCCCAACCTCCTCAGCGGGTTTGATCCTCCAGGAGTCACAGAGCATGTTGATCGTAACGCGGGAGCCAATTGGTCAATGCTGTTTTAGCCAGAAGGCCCTCCTGTAGTGCTTTGGCGGCAGTCTGAGCAGAGAGAAGGTTCGTCTCAAGGCCTAAAGGACAAAATGAAAGTTAGTCATGGCGCATGGAGACAAGGAATTCGAAACTAAGCAAGAACACTCACTGGCGCAGTGGGTGTTGAGGGCCTCGCAGGTGTCTTCCACATCGTCACGCTCCTTCCGAGCCTCGCCCCGCTCCTTCTGGGCCTCCATGAAGGCACGGACCACCTCTGTCTTCGCAAATCATAGGTTTTTGAGGGCCTAGCCGGTTAGAATGATGGATTTCTCCTTCTCTCGAAGGGTCTCCTTCATCGTGTCAAGCTCGGCGGCAAGGATGTCGACGCAGCGTTTCTCCCCCCAGCCGAGATGGTGAGGGCGTCGCATGCTTCAGAGACTTGGGCAACATGGTCTCAAGCCTCTGGATGCACTCCCCAGCATCTCGAGCCTCTCCCTCGAGCGACTTGACATGCTCAAGGGCCCTCTGTGCCTCTTCTAGGGCCTGGGTGCCGTCGCTCTTGGCCTTCTCAGCCTCCTCCTTGGCCTTGACAGCCTCTTCCTTGGCCTGAGTGGTTTCCCCTTGAGCTGCCTCGGCATCCTCCCTTGCCTTGGCGGCCTCTTCCTTCACTTGCCTTGCTTCCTCCTCAGCCTGAGCCACCCTGTCCCGGGTAGACTGGCCGGCCTCTAGCTGACGCAGCACCTCCTCCCGACTGTTGTGGGTCGCATGGAGGAAGTGGGACTTCAAGTGGGATTGGCTCCTCACATCCTAGAAACAAGAAGCAGAAAATCAGTCACCAGTTAAGGAGGAACCAAAGCCAAACACACTCGAAGAAATATTTACCAAAAGGCCTCGGCCAAGGGCCTCGGTGACGATTTTAGTGGCCAGCTTCAAAGCATATGCCAGCCACGCCCGATACTCCTCCATGTCCTCTCAGCGCTTCACCTCCACCGGGTCATCCATCCAGATCCTGGGAGCACTGGGATCATGAGTTTCTCAGAGCAGAAGACACTCTTGGCCCCAATGCAGGATGGCCGCTTCGAGCCTTGCTCGCACCGAGGACCTAACGCTCTCCACCGCCTCGCGTGAACCGCCGTAGCGCTCCACCCGGTCAGCCAGGGGGAACGACGACTCAGCTTCACCATCGACCAGCCCGATGTTAGGGGCAGACCATCTCGATGGACCAGGGACCCCTCGGGTGGTGGATGCCCTGGTGAGCAGAAGGGCCTCATCCTCCTCCTCCCGCCGGTGTAGCGCCAAAGGACTTATGGCAGTCGTCTCCTCCTGCCACTGTTGTGGCGAACCCGAGGCCATCGACTCTTCTGATGGCATGCCCCGTGGTTGCGGTGGCTGGCTTGAGGAAGCCATGGTCACCTCCTGTGGTGGAGGAGGGCTCGAGACCACTGCCCCCCCAGCGCCACGTCGTGCCAAGGCGGCAGGTCCGACATCACCATGTCCTCCTGCCGACTCATCGCCGAACGCTCCCCCTCCTCCTACGCCTGCAGCACGCGCAGGACCAGTGACGCATCCTGTGCAGCATCTTGCTGCTATATTAGCTCATCTAAAGTAATCACGGCCTCCTCTTGCAACTATGGGAGGCTCGACACCACCAGCTCCTCCAACGGCTTGACCCACCGCTGCGACGGTGAATCCAGAGGCGCCGCGTCCTCCGGTGATTTTTGTTGCTGTTGTTGCTTTTGTTGATGTTGCTGCTGTTGTTGTTGTTGCTGCTGTTGCTGTTGCTCGGGCTGGCTCCTAGTCGGCCACTCTTCTCCCAGCCGCTTCTGCGGCTCCTCCTCCTCTTTCCTCTACAGGCCCTCCTGCTCCTGCTTGCGCCGTGCCTCCACCTCACGTAGCCCCTCCGGCCACGGCTTCCGCTCCTCTGCAGATGGAGATAGAGCAGCGGCCTCCTTGTCCTTGAGGACAATGGGGGTGATCTCTGACCCCAACTCATGCCCGTCGAAGGCTCACCCTCGAACGACGAGGCAGAGGTTCTGGCCTGACCCGGGGTAGGAGCCCCAGGCATTGGGATCGGGACGACACTCCCACCTTCCAACACCTGGTCAGATACGAGGGCCGTGGATGCCAGCACTAGGGCAGCTCTTCCCCTCTCTCGCAACTGCTCCAGCTCAGAGCCACTTCCCGCCATGGCCCCCAAAATGCTCGAGCCTGCAACAAGAGCAGAGCCCATCAGCCTACCTCAAGCCATAGCTGCGTAGGCTTGAGATAGCCAAGCTGCCTCCCATAGTGGCAGCGGTCTCAAGGTCACACCTATCGCCACAGCCACTGCCCTCGTGGCCATGTCCACCCTAAGCCACTTGGCCAATGAAGGATTTGCCTCCTACACCTGCCGCTTTAGCCTGAGGAATAATGAGGTGAGCAAAGATGCTTAGTGGCTCGGCAGGTCAAAGAAACAAGAAAGGAGACTTCAAAAAGCAAGGCTTACCCAAAGGGGACGACGACCATCCCAAGACCCCTTGAACCGCTAGAGCACCTTGAGGCCCCACTCGGAGCTACGCCTCCCCCGGAGCCGAGGCCGGCTGACGCTTTCGACGGCGTCGCCGCGCCCTCCCGCTCCGACGAAGCCGCGCGACCCTGAATCCACGTCTCGAGCACCGAGGACTGGGACCGGGTCTCTCGAGACATGACAGGTAGGGTCCCGCCACGCGAGCATTGAGACAAGGACCCAGCACGGGAGAGGAACTGCCTTGACTTCTGTCTTGCGACCGCTCCAGAACGTCCTCCTGTGCAGAAGGCACGTTAGCTCGGGGGAGACCGGGGAGATGGGGCTCGAGGCATGCTGCCATCTCCTTGATATCATCATCATCATCTTCCTCCTCATCCTCCTCAGAGGGAGACTCCTCCTCAGGCAGCCCATCGCACCTTTGCTTCGCGCGGTGCTTCTCGTGCTCTATACGCATGAGGTTTTTTCTTTCTTCCTCTTCTTCTCCTGGTCCTGCCCCTTCTTCTATTGTTGAGTGGTAAAGTGCCTCACCTGTCAGTTGGGGTCGTTCTCCCTCACCGGGGGCCTCAACGCCCTGCAGTCGATTTTCTCCTGCGCGAAAGCATCCAGGCGTAAGAGCAAAGGGAAGGAAGAGAGGCAAAGTAAAACTCAAAAGGCACAGCTCGAAGCACTCACCAGGTCAAGATGGCCTTCTTCCAGGAGCATGGGGATGCGGTGGATGTGCTCCGGCCTAAAGGCATCGGCAACCGCCCCCTTTACCTGTGACACAATCTCCCCGGGGGGCAGCGAATCGGCCGACATGTGACACCCCTTGAGTTGCTCAGGCATCGCCTTGGGCCCCATTTGGTCTAGCCGTAAGGAACGCACCATCAAAGGGAGCACCCTCCAACCGTGAAAGGCCGAGACGACGACCACCGCCATCAAACATGCATCACGAAGCCTCCTCAGTGCGGTGAGAAGAGGCCTCAATCGAGGCTGTAAATCCGACGCCACACCGTGCGGCCAGCTGAATGGACACTCCATGATGAGACGCCCGGTGTACGGTGGGAAGTACCCCTCATCGTTGTGAAGGTAGAACCACTGTGCATCCCACTGAGCGTGGTTGGACATTAGCCCGGTGGGGATGTACTCGCGCGGCTCTGTCCCTCAGCCCGTCTTCAGCACTAGGTTGCAGGAGCCAGCACGGACGATTCTCCTCACGCCTTGTTCCACTGGGGCAGTGAAGAACTCCCCCTGTAGAGGTGAAGCCACAGCTCCCAATGCGGCTCCACCCCCAGGTATTCCTCGTAGACGGCCGTGAAGATAGCGGCGTTGGAGATGGCATTGGGGGAGAAGTGCTAAAGCTCGACCCCATAATGGTGGAGCAGCGCCCGCACGAATTGGCTCGGGGGCAATCCAAGCCCATACTAGTGGAACTTGACAAAGCTCACGACGTAACCGTCTAGCAGGTTTGGCTCCCGATCCATCCGCAGTGGTGCTATCCACTCCGGCCGATCCGGTGTGGTGATAGGATGAAGGAGCCCCTCCCCCACCAGCTCCAACAGCCTCCGCTCTGTCATGATCGATGGGCACCAGGCCTCTAGAGGAAGAAATGTGGGTGCCATGGCGGCGGCGGCAATGTGGATTTGCACGACGGATGCGCGACCAGGAAGATTCCCAATCATGATCACTCTCACTAATTCCTCTTCTCTAGTGCTGGCGGGTAGGGATTTGGAAGCTCTAGCGACGGCGACGAAAGCGAGATGGCAAGAATGGAAGCGGATGGCACCCCACCTCCCATGAATTTATACTCAGGGGAAGAGCAATGGGCGGATCCGACGGTGGGAAAGGTAAACCTCGCATTTACTGCTCCCACCTAACCGCCCCCTCGATTCTCACAGCAGGACACACGTCGTTCGCCGGGCACCTAGCCGTTACCCGGTTCCACCATGACCACGCTGTTTTGGCCCACACCTCAAAAGGCGCGCCCAACGGGTGGGAGCGCTACATCATCCGTCGATGGAGTCTTCCACGAGAAGGTAAATAGGTCCTAGCCCCATGACAAGTCTCGAAGGAGTGAAGGCTGACCCTCGGTCAGGGTTCGACAGCCGTCCTCAAGCACTTGAGTCAGGGACGCCCCAAGGAAGCCACACGAAGCTCAGCTCAAGGACGAACCCTCGAGATCCCCTCGGGTGTATCCAAGGCAAAACGAGAGGATTACCATGGAATCCCCACGAAGGGAGGCATCGAGCCGTCGAGTCCTATCGAATGGAACCGGTATCCATATATCTACTTGTTTGCATCAATGAGAAAGCCTCTGGGCCACTAGTCGACCCCATCGAACAGGGCACGAGCTCTCACTTGGATCCCCCCATTATCAGCTCACAGAGAACACCGAGACTCGCCCAATCGAGGGTAGTATGGCGCTTCTCACCTCACATCTGATCGAAAGGACTCATGAGATGGATGCCTAAGGCTAGCAATGCCCTAGCCGCACGAGGCTCAGGGGCTTGACTACGCCTGGCACCCCTCGATGAAAGAGGGTTGAACACACCCGGGGCCTCGACGACTCAAGCCACCCTTCGACTAGGCGCTACCACTCCAGTTCATGTTACCCTAACATTTCAAGAACGCCCGCTATGCCTAACTGGACAAGCACCTCTCAACAAAAGACAAATAAAGCCCTTGAAGGAGTCTCCTAACTGGACAAGCTCGCGTGCCCCCCATGGAAAGTTATGAACCGCACCTCACTCTCGGTCTATGACCCCCAGCTCGAGTGCCAGCACTCGTGCAGTGGCTCAGGGGCTACTGTCAGATACCTAAAAAAGGGGTACTCTTAACCCTCAACTAAGGGGATAACCCCTGATATCAACAAACCAAATCCGGTATCATTAGTCCTCGCCTAGCGCAGAAACGCAAGTGCCAGGTCATACTGGGCTGGCCCACGAATGGGCCTCAGTGGTCTGGGCGGCTACCTATCCGACGTACCCCACTCGAGGCAGAGCAGATCGCTCGAGGGTGCTACTCGACCTACCCCTCGGTGATGGAGATTCGCCCGAGCGAACGGGCAGCCCTCAAGTGCGACACACCCCTCGAATACCTATCTCCAGTATGAATCCAGGAGAATTTAATGCATTCTACCTGCTCCCACCAAACCTTGTGGCCACAGTGATGGTAATAGTTACAAGTGCACCGGTCAAATCTAATTTTTACTTCCCATACCCGGGAATCTGGTGGGTCGTACCACACTGTAACTCCATGCCGCGCACTGTTCCCCATTCGGCACCCCCTTGAGACATGTTTGTTGACACATCTCCCGTATTTCCCAGGCTCATTCTTATCTTCTCGGGCCTCAACCCTCTTGATCACCCCCTCGAGCGGGACTTCGTCATCACCAGTTAACACTCTCACAACTCCCGACGCGACGGCTACAAGGATCCGCACGATCATGCTTGGACATCTGTCTATCACCGACCATCAGCTGCGTCACCTTACGCACGAGAAGGATCATCACGTCATCTCCGAACACGTCACTACAGGACACGCCATGCCCAATGCACGCCTCTACAGCAACACCGACATGATCGGCATCATCTCCTCGATGTCAGCGGCCACGTCCACCCTAAGATCCATGTACCCCTGTGCCCCCCTTCACCTATAAAAGGGGGCGTCAGGCCCTAGTCTAGACAAGGCAATGAAACTCAACCAAAAAACATAAGGCATAGAGAGCAATCAGAGCCTAAAATGCTCAAGTCCTAGCTCACTCACTCGCACGCTTGTTTTCACCCCTATACAAGCACTTCGGTGCAAGATAATACAAACTCCTCCCCCCCGCTTGATGTAGGGCCTTCTATTGCCTGAACTAGGATAAACCTCGTGTGTTCTTCTTGCATCACCATCTAGATTAGGGAGCACGCAGTACACATTCACTGGTTGGTGCTTCGCCCCCTAGGTCGAAACACCGATAGGTAGCTCAGTCACTGACAGGTGGGACCGGGGTCAATGGTCACTGACAAGTGGGAGCCAGTCAACGGTCAACCATTGACCAGTCAACGGTCCACCTGACCAGGCCTCAGCCGGGCCACGGCGGGCCTGGGCAGGGCCAGATCTAGGCCAGGTTGGGCCACCCGAACTGGACATGTGTCGCGCGTCTGGGTGAGCCACGTGGCTTGCTGGGCCGTTGGCGGGCTTGGTCCACGGACTCAGCTTCGTGGAGCTGGTCCACGGTGGACTATAGAAACTAGGCTGAGTGCTCACTTCCTATTAGTCCAAGGTGGCAGCGGTGGACTTGGTCCACACGGGGATAAAATCCCCCTTCTCCTATCTCACGCGTGCGACGGCCGGTGCAGCGGTGCTCACCACCGACAAACGGCGTGGTGGTTCCGGCTGCTCCTGCGGGCTGGAGCTGCGATTGCGATAGCGCTAGGCGATGGAAAAGGTGATGGCAGCATAGCGGCGGGCGCGCAGTGGCTGGGCTCGTTGGCGCACGCACGATAGCGGCGGCGAGCGATGCAGCCACAGCTGCGGGTCACTGCGGCGCGTGAGAGGCATCCTCGACTTGCACTATGGCTCCCTGAGCATGAGGCATACGCATTAGGGCGATCAATTTGGAGTAAACGGGCACCTAGGCCCGTGGCAAGGCGCGGCGACGGCAGGCAGTGGGTCGCGGCGGCGCCGGACGATGAGTCCGCGGCTGCAGGGCACCGGGGTGCTCGCGAGGCATCTTTGACTCATGCTACGACTTCATCAGGGCAAGGCAAGCGAGGCTGCGACTCTAATTCGGCCGCAAGGATCCCTAGCGAGGCAGCGGCGGCGGCGGCCTGACGACGGCGGAGAAAAATGGTGACGGTGATTCTCCGGCCTCGCTTGATGAAACAGCCTCCATCTTCTCTCCTCCTATTGATTGGAGCAGCTCAGAGCTCCAAAGGACTACGGCGCGACTACCGTAGGCACGGCGGGGCGCGCGCGACCGATTCGGCCACAGCGGTGCTCCGGCGACCAGGAGCCATGGCTGCCAGGGCTGCAAAGGTGTGTGGCCCCACTGTGGCCATTGCCATGCTCCAAGAGGTTGCCGAGTATGCGTTCTAGGACTAGGCGAGTTCGGTGGTGAAGCTAATGAAGAGAAAGGGGAAAAGGGGAGCAAAAATGTTGGCGGTGTACCGGCGGCGGTCATGGCCGGGGCGAAAGTGGCTCACCTGCGCGCGGCATGGTCAGAGGTGAGGTAGCGGCTTGGTGAAAGGGAAGTAGACGGTGTTGGCGTGGTCGAGCTGGTCTGCCAGGATCCTCTGGCAAGCTGGGACAGCAGCGACGCTCCCGGGTCCGGTCAGCGTGACTTTGCACATCCCGTGCGTGATGCAGTTTGTTGCCGAGCTCATGGCTCAGTGAGGATGGGGCTCTGGCGAGGAAGAAGAAGAGGGGCGCACGAAGGGTGGTGTCGCAGTGCTGAGGTGAGGCCGGGGTGCACGCCGTGCGGACGACGGACGTAGGCGAGGCGACGGCGGGCGGAGCTCTGCTCCCCTGCTCCTACACTTCTCTTTCCTTCTCCCTATCTCTCGGCTTTGGCTTGGGCAAGGGCGCCATTGGACTTACCTGATGGAAAACCTAGCAGCTGGGGCGAGCTCCGTTTTATAGCAATGGCGGGCAACGGTGAACGGCGCGGATGGGAGATTCCCATCGGGCGGCTGAGGCATGCGCGCGGCTAGGGTTAGGGTTGCGAGGTCGTGCGGACGGCAGTGGATGGCCACAGACATGCAGCACAGGCACGAACGATGGAGCTTGGCCATTCCACTTTTGGAACTTGGACATGACGGCTTGGTGCACAGATAAGAAAAAGGAAGATTATGACAGGCGAGTCCCTCGTGGCAGTGGCAGCGGTGAAGTGCGCAGGCGCAGGCAGGGTTGCAGGCCCTTGCTGGACTGGCCTGTCCAGCTGGGCCGCAGCACGCGCGAGCGAGCGGACACGGCAGCGTGCGTGAGCGAGCGGACGCGGCGGCCCAGCTGGGCTTGCTGGGCCGATCCGTCCCGTGGGCCGACCATGCAAGGTTGCGGGCGCGCGGGCGGTAGGCCGGCTTGGTGGCCATGCTAGGCTGCCTAGCTTGCTGGCTGGCTGGGCCACGGGGGCAGCGACGCTGGGCGAGGCCTAGCAGGCCGAGTCGGGCCATTTGCTACTACGGGCTGCTTTCCTCTTTCTCATTTTCTTCTCCCTCTAATTGCTTTTCTAATTCTTTTCCTAGGCCATGTCATGATCAAGACAAAGAGTGTTAGTGTTAAGAGGTTAGTGACCATGCACATAGACTTGGTGGGTCTTCTAGGCTCTCTTGGGGATGATGGAAGCCATGTCCATGGTTAGTAACTCAAGTTAGTGTGTATAAATGCACATGTGATATAAAAGGGTTATTGATTTTTATTAGCAATACATAAATTCAATAAGAGGCAAATCATACTCTTGTGATTAAAATGCAAATGCTCCAACTAGCATTAGGTGCTACTTGTGCAACTATGGGATGGTTTCCTACATGACACTCACCAACCACAAGTTATTTTAGAAAAAATTTTGTTGGTTGTGATTTTTAGTGTTTGGATTTTTAGGGTTGTTACAGCCGCCATCGCGGATGCTGTCGTGCGCACCCCCTCCATCGCCGTCCTGCCAGTGATGATGTGCGCCCCCGTCGTGGACACGTCCTCCACCGGCGCCCCTTCCACTCCGCCTCCTGGCCTTCATGTGGCCAGCGCGTTGCCCGTGCACACCGCTGATGGAAGGATAGGGGATGAGCTCTTGGATGTCGTCGCTGCCGCGAGCGGGAGCTCGCTGTCCGCCGTCTTCACACAGGAGGCGGACCCACTCCTCCCTGGCGCCACCACAAGCCTCGTGAAGGCTCCACTGCCCCCTCGTGCTCCTGCGACCATGGAGCCACGCAGCTCCAACACAGTGGCCGGGCCGTGCTCTGTCGTCGCGGCCGTCTTCGACTGCCATGCGGATTCACCCACAACCGCCACCACCGGTGGAGCCCTCTCCGGTAGGTCCAAAGCGCAACGGTGGGAGGATGTCGTCGTGGCTGACTGCTCCAATGACGAAGAGGGCGAGCTGACGTCGGCAGCGGCCTTCCTCTCCGCTCACCGGCGCGCCCTTTCCCCTAGCCTTGAGGACAAAGAGTTCTCGACTAAAGTTGACGGGGGCGGCTCCTATGATGCAGGGGCTAGGGGACTGCAATCCCTCGGCCTGGACATTCTTGGCGCCTCGACCGGGCCGGATCAGGCGGTCCACACTAGCGCCTCCATCGTCAAGAAGAGGCCTTGTCGCCGCCGTCGGGTCAAGCCTGAGAAGGTTGTCTGTCCCCTGGTCACAACGAGGGCGCCTGTGCACCGATGGCTTGGGCCATTGCTGCCCAAGTGCGTGAACACACACCAGCGCCTTAGGCAGCGGTGTAGAGAGTCGGTGTCTCATGGCCGCAGCCGCCGTGGTCGTGCCCAGGGTTCTGGGCCGCCCTCCGGAGGTCTCCGCAGCCACCGCGCGCCCACCCGCCTCCTCGTCGCAACATTTCCTATGTGGCCGCGCCGGTCGACGCTGACGGGTTCACCCTTGTTCAGCGTCGTAAGCGCAGGCACCTTCGTGCCCCGCCTCAGCCTCGTCGTCAACGGCCCATGCCTCCTTCGCTTGTCGGCCTCTGCTTCAACTATCTGGCCGGGACCACATCACTGCCAAGTGTACCCTCCCGTCCCGGTGTCTCTTCTGCCTTAGCATGAGGCATCGGGCAAGGGATTGCAAGCAGTGGCGTCTGTCCCGGCACCTCCCTCCGGATCGGGTGCGATGACCTCCACCGAGCGATTGTCCATGGCGCCGATTGTGAGCCAGAGCAGCAGGCGCCCATCCTCATCGACCAGATCCTCTGCCAGCCCCATAGCTCGCCGGTGCGAGCGTTGGTAGATCGTGGCCCAATCCCATCCCAGCCTACGCCAGTCGCGGAAGGGACGCCAGTTCTCAATGCCGACCCACTCGCTGCTTCACTATCCAAGGTCATTGCATCACCAGTTGTTGTGGATGGCGGCTCGCAACACGTTGCCAGTGACGTCCGTCATCGACGCCGTCGACGGCGGGGCAAGCAAACGCGGGATGTAACCCCGGGCTGCGTCGACACCGCCGCCACTGCCGCTGACCCTCTGGCACTCGAGTTGTGCGAGGATGTGGGGCCTCCCAACTGGGTGGACCCGATGCTCGATGAGCTTGTTGCTTCCCTCACCGTGCGCCCGCCTGCCCAAACGCTGCCTCTTTGCAGGCCTGGGCATTGCCGTCGGAACCTCTGTCACCGCCACGGATGACTCAGCTCTGCTTCGCGGCTGATCAGACGTCCGAGGAGGCTGGTGAGGACGCAATGGCAGTGGACTCTCCACCGACGGGTATCCCCGCTGTTGGAGCGTTGGGAGTGGAGGGTGATGTCGGGGGGTGCCTGGAGGCGGAACTGGATGATGCGCGCAGGTGGCCGCGACGTCCAGAGGTGCAGCGACTACGAGTGAAGACATTCAGGAGTCCAGTGATGCCGCATTGAACGCCTTCATCGACTCTCTGCGCCTACCTCTGCAGGAGCCTCTCATCCCCACCACGCCGCGCGCGCATGTGACAAGAGCACAGAGATGATGACTGGATGCCGCGTCGAAGCTCTCGCCTTGCGGCAAAATCGGGATACTGCCTTTCAAAGCCGAAGCTGCAGGACAGGCGGGTTATGCTAAGCAAGCTGAATGGACAGCCATCCACCAACGTGCCGGACTCCTCCATCGAAGACGAGTTCCATAGAGCCTTCGCCGTAGCAAGCCTGTCCACGCGGAAGAAGGCCATGGGGGTCCTTTTTCCTCAGCGTGGTCAGGTGCGCCACGCACCGCCGTCGGACTTCTGGCTGTCGCCGGAATAGGGTGGTCGCCCTAGACACCACTGTCGCACAATTAGTTTAGTAGTCAGTACGACCTCCGAAGCTTCGTCGTTCGAGCCGGCGTCTTTTGTTTGTATGTTGTTCGTCTATTTCTCTTGAACCTCGTCATTAGGATAGTCGGAATGTAAAGACAATTCTAACTTCTCTTCATGAGATACGTGCAATGCATGTTTTCGAAAAAGGACGCCCTCTGCCGACGAAGATACACGTGGCTGTCATGTTCAGTCTCCGATCCCATGTGTCGATTGGTCTGAAATCTGACCGAGACCATGGGAGAAGAGAGCAACAGAGGGACATTGAGACAAGATTATTCTGAATTATTATTGGGCGATCTAATCTACCTAGCTGATGCTTACGTCTACCTGTCCACGTTGGCCAATAATAAACGCCGAGCTCGCGCTCTCTACTACCGCTACGGATGGGTATTACTTGTCTAATGCACGTCCTTCTCAGTTGTCGCTGCTGCCGCACCGTCACGGCACACTTTTTGAATGAAAGGGGAGAAAACGTGTGACGCACTTGCGCCCCTTCCTCTTTCACCACAAAACCCCTACCAAATACACCTGCTCTCCCCGTTCCAATGTTTTTAGCTAGTTTGTCAAATCAAAGCTTTCAACTCTGACAAACAAGTTTCTGGAAAAAAAAAAAGAGATCCTAGCAAATAAATGAGCTATTAGGACATACTTCATGATACACTCCCTCGGTTTCAAACTACAGAAGTCATTTTAGATTTATTAGATATGATATATCTAGATACATAATAAAACTATATATCTAAATTTATTTAACTTATAATTAGAATCGGAGTGAGTTGTAGTCAGGTTGTAGATGTCGATGCATATTTGTTTATAAACTTTGTCAGGCCTTGTTTAAATACATGTAAAAAGTTGAAATTTTTTCACTCTCTCTACTACATCAATCTTTACACACATGCATAAAGGATTAAATATAGATTAAAAAATAACTAATTACATAGTTTAGTTATAAATCATGATATAAACCTTTTAAGTCTAGTTAGTTTATGATTGACATTAACTATCAAATACAAACGAAAATGCTACATTTAAAAAACAAATTTAACTTTTGACCAACTAAAGAAGACCTCAGTAATGTTTACAAAGGATTTATCTTAAAATCCAATCCTCTTGACCTACGATTGATACCGTAGATGCGTGCCAACGCCCAAGGATGGGTGAGGCGTGGCGGCCACCGGCCAGGACCAGGGCCAGCATGCCGGACGGATCCATCCAATCCAGTACAGGGAGGCGGGCAGGTGGCCCGTCGCTGCAACAGCAACCTCTCCCGCGCCGCGACCAGCAGCAGCATCATATCTCCACCACCTGTCCGTTGATCAGATCCGACGTGCCCGGGGCTGGGTCCGACCGCCGGGCCAATCATCACGCTCGCTGCCATCATGCCCACAGCAGCGGCGGCGACTCCAATCTCCCTCGGATCCTTTTAACAACCCTTGTTCTGTTTCTTGGGAGGACGGGAGCGACCGGCCGGCCGGCAGTCGGGACGGGAGCGGGGAGCCTCCGACCGCCCTCCGGCGATGCTGATCCTGGAGCTGGGCATCTGGGTGCTGCCCTTCACGCTGCTGCTGGCGCCGGCGCGCCGGATGGTGCGCCTCGTCGACGAGCTGCAGCGGATCTTCCTCGCCGTCGTCGCTTGCCGCCGGGCGCCGCCCCCCACGCTCGCCCAGCTCTGGAGCCGCCTCGACCGCCTCGACTCCGCCACCGTCATGCCCTGATCAGTATGACAGTATCGCTCCGCTCTTCCTCGGACGTTTTGTGTATATCAGTGGATGGATGCTCTGCCCTGCCACGCTGTTTTGCCTTTGATGAACAGAAAAGGGCCCTCTTTTGCTGTAAATTTCAGTTCTTGCTGTTTGTCCAGATTCCGATTTTTCTTTTTCTTTTTCTTTTTTTTGTTTCTGCTTCTCTACAATCCATGTAAATCTCTGTAATTAGGTCCAAAGAAGAGAGCATGCCAAATGCTTGTTAGCACTTAGCAGCCATATGATCAGCTCATCAGGTTAATGGATCCTCCTCTGCTGTACAGAGCGAAAGAGGTTATGAAAAAAAAAGTCCCTTTTCACTCAGATTATGCTGCTGATTCGTAATTTGAAATTTCGGTGCGATGTCAAAGGATTTGTTTCCTGGCACTCTCTGTACATATGATTTCTGAACGTCTTAGCATCTCTTCAATCATTTCCCTGCAATCGAGATTCAGAGGAAAGAGTCTCTTATCTCTCGCTAGAACAACCAAATAAAAAGCAGAGTATTATTGAAACGCCGGCAGGGCTCCCCCAACGTCAGGATCATCCACTTGCAGCGGCAACAGCCAACTGCCTTGAACGGTGCTTTGGATATTTCCTAAGATTATCCAGCACAATAAGTTATTGACCATAAGGCATTGCGCCCTTCTTTTTTTTTTTTTTTCTTTAGGCGAGATTCAGGGACAATAATGCATTGGCTACCTGCACAAATTTCCTTTCTTGCCAAAACTGGATTTCGGAAGAAAAAACGAGCGATCGGCACTGATCAAGCCCAATCCATATTTTTCAGCTGCAAATGTTGGTGCGTTTTGCAATTAGAAAATTGAAATTATACGTTTTCCTTTTTGAACAATACAGTTGATGTGGCTAGCGCAGTGGTTGGGCTTGGGCACATGTGTTCCGCTGAATGCACGAACCACGGTAGGTGTCTGGATATATTAGAGCCAAATATCTTTTTGTGAAAGTAATTAGACCCAAATATTCAGCATTCAGTGAAACACCTTTTGCCGTTGCTTTGGTCTTGTTGGTGTGGGGCCAAAGTGGACAAAGAGGGTTGCTGCCCCTTTTTTGCGCTGGTGATGAATTCTCTGGGACGTTGGTTCCTCTTACTTGGAAGACAAGCTGGAATTTCTCCATCCAACATCCAAAATCACCAATGATTTCAGGGAGAGAACATGGTTAAAGTCTTTAACTAGATATGGTGCTTGGAAATTAGAGAGCTAATGCATTTGCTGACTACGAAAGTGTCAATGCTTCAAGAATTTGTAATAGTTCAGCATGACTTTTTATTTTTTCTATCGTGTTTGATTCAGTACATTATTTACAGAGCACTCCATGTATTCATGTAATGTCCTTATGGCCGAAGATTGAGCGGACCAATACTCGCAAACTTGTCACAAGTAAGTCTTGTGTCTAGTTCACAAGTAAGACATGTCTAATTAAAATTATAATGAAAAAGTTGGTAAGAGAGGTTAATGAGCAAACCCCAAGAAGAAGCTTTAACTTGGACCTTCCTTATGGTAGAAGATTGAGCCGATCAATAATCCCAAACACAAGTAAGTAATGTATAGTAAGAATTGTAAAAAGAAAATTTTTAAAAAAAAAAATCTTTGTCACAAGTCTACTTATAAAAAGAAAAATTTAAAAAGAGTTGGTAAGAGGGGTTAGTGAGTGAACCCAAACATCCCACATAGAGGGCCCTCTGCGTGGAAAGCCCAAGAAAAGGCTCTGACTTCGTCCACGTATGGCCGAAGATGGGCTGGGCCGATTGGAGAGCAATCGGCCGGCCTACCGCTGATGACGGAGCCTTCTTTCCTCATTTGCATGAGTGTATTCATGGGTCCCCCGGTAAGAACCTCCTTTGTGCGCAGGCTCAAACTCACAACCTAGGCCCATGGCCCTATGAATTTCCTCTTCCGGCGACTGGGCCATAGGCCTTGCCTCTGTACCAAACTCTTTTGCCCTCCAGTTGGCTGGAGTTACAGGCGAGCGCCACCGGGCCTGGCGAAACGGCTCGGCCGGCGTTCCTGCGATTAGCGGTACGGGATTAATTAAATGTTGAGAGCTTGCGCACCGTGGGTTTATGTTTTGGCTTTCGTCGTATTTTTTCAGAGAGCTCGAGAGATCCACTGGCTGCGTCAGCCATCGTTAACTGAACTGAAAAGACATGACAAGCCAAACCATCAGCTCTTAGTTGTGTGATGACGATACATAATGCCTGAGTCATGCCCTTTGTTGAGGATCGATCGTTTCTGAATCATGCGGTCATGCCTGTGTGGCATTCGACTACTCCAGACCAAAACAGCAGGGTGGCTCTTGTAAACTGCGAGCAGAGCGCGCACACATGATGCTCCCAACTGTAGTGCAGGTTTATTTACTTACTATGTTGTTGTGTGAATCTTCATCTTGATGGTAACGATCGACTAATGACTGAGTCCGAAACCTGCCATTTGATCTTTCTGAATCCTCTGTGTCTGTGTCAGCAATCTGGATTAATAAATTGGTGGTTAAAGTTTACTCGCCAGCCCAAAATTAGCTCATATTGAATCTGTTTTTACAACGTGGGCTAATCCTTAGCCGGGGCAGGGCATACCCATGTCACAGAGCCATAATGCGACGTTACGACGTGGCAGCTTCACTGTGTGTTGATTAATTACAATCCCTGTGTGGTTTGCATGACGTGGCTAGGCTCCTGCCTCCTGCTGCGTGGGCGTGGGGTCGTAGCGTGGGCGTAGTGTCTCAGGCCAGCTGTGGGGGCGATGGAACCCTGCTCGCGCCTGCGTGCGATGCTGCAGAGGCAGCGAGCAGTGTCATGGCTGGCACCGCGCGCGACGAGGCGGAGGCGCGCAGCACTGGCGCCGCACGGAGCTGGCGACAGGCGAGGGGACGGGACCGTGGCTCGGGAAACCCGTGCACATTAACGTCGCGCGTGGGTGTGCCGTGTCGGGCTTGTCCGCACCAGATTTACGGTTTTGGATAAATACAGTTAGGCCCCGTCTGGATCCTCCGGGATAGTGGATAGGCGATAAAAAAAAAAAAGAAAATCATCGGAGTATTAATCGATGTTTAACATTCTGTTTGACATCTAAAACCAGAACTATTTTTCAGTCGGCTTGGTCGAAACGCCCCGGCCCGCGAGGGCGAGGGCGAGGGCGAGCCCCGCCTCACACGTACGTACGGCATATAGCATCCCTCCCTCTCCTCCGCGCCATGCATTGCCATGCCAGCCGCCGTCCTTCCTTTCTCCAGTAATTGCTTTGATTTTGCCTGTGTGATCTGTGCAGTTGGTGGGTACTTGGATCCGGAGCCGGGGCGGTGCCGGCGTACGGACGGCAACAAGTGGCGGTGCTCCAAGGAGGAGGCGACCCCTGACTCCAACTCCAGGTGCTGCGAGCGCCACGTGCGCCGCGGCCGAAGCCGTTCAAGAACGCCTGTGGAAACGCAGCCCCAACCGCCCACCGCCACCGCTCTGCCCTTGGTGGCCGGCAGCACTGGTGGAGGCGGCGAGGCCAGCAATATCTCTACCACCCCGTTGTTCTCAGCTGCACATGGACGACGCTGGAACCACAAAGGATCTCAGGTGGTACCTCTTCTTTCACAGGTGTTGCTTCTTGTTATGAACTGACCACCGTTTTTTCTTCTTTTGCAGCGTCGGCCTGGAGAGACCCCTGCAGCCCACCGGTACTGCGGTTCCTACCGGGGCGGTGCCGGACGCGACAACAGAGGTCCCTAGCGGAGGGCAACCCTTGTCCGGCCTTCAGAAGGAACCCGTGTTCACGGCCGATCCCGCCGGGGCGGCCGCGCGGGAGGAGTTGCCCACGGAGGCGTCCGCTGCGGGGCAGCCGGGTGAGGATGCGGGGCGCGTGCCATCCCGGAGCAGTCCCAAATCGTCCTCTCACTGTCCGTGGGGATGCAATCGTTCGAAGCGGCGAGGGGGCCAGGCGACGCGTCCTCGGGGGCCATGGCGACCGGGGTGGGTGCCTCGGGCTTCGACGTGGCCTTGGGTGACGCGGAGGAGCGAGTGATAGCGGGCTACAACGCGGCGGTCATTGGCGCAGAAGATCTCATGCGTTCCGACATGGTCACCATGGATCAAGCAAGGCGTTCAGCCATGGTCTCCATAGATCCAGCAAGGCGTTCCGTGGTCACCATGGATCAAGGAAGGAGTCAGCTGAGGGTACGTACGTACGTACTGCCTGTGCGCCTTTCCCTTAACGCTTGCTTCAAGTGACTTTTTTCATTTCTTAAGTGTATGGTGGAGCGAACCTCGGAGAAATCCATGTTCCTTCATCAGCAGGAGGTCTGGGACCGCCTGACCGCCGAGGCTGCCTCCCTTCGGGCCCGGGAAGAGGAGGCACGCCATCGTGCTGAGAGGCTTGAGAAGGAATGTGATCGGGGTCAGGCCCGGATTCTTGCCTTGGAGTCCGAGGTGGCCGGCCAGCGCAGGGAGATAGAACAGCTGAGGTCGACCACGGATGGTAAGTCCCTTCCTACGTTGTGCCCAGTGGGGGCCTTCTTTCCTTACTCTCGGTTTGCCATGGGCGGCAGGTTTTCAAGTCAAGCTCTCCGAAGTGGAGGAGGACCTTTCCGTGGTGAGTAGCCCTGTGCATGGGTCGTCTAATCCATCCAATCCACCCGTCTAAAATCCACCCAAACCGTGATAAGTAATGACAAATGGATTGGGTGGATATGGGTTATGACCCATTCGACCCATGTACGAGGCGGTCCGCGATGGCCATCGAGGCGTTCCTGTCCGCCGACGAGCCGGCAATGGCGGCCGCTGAGCACCACAACCACAGCAGCCACCACCATCACTCGGGGCTGGCGGAGCTCAAGTCCGAGATCACCTCCGTGCGGTCCCGGCGACGCCGTACGTCCGCTGACCCGCTACGTGATGAACTACCTCAAGTACGCGTGTGAGCACAACAGGATGCTGGAGCAGGTGTTCCGCAAGCACCACAGCCATGGCAATGGCGGCGGCGACGGCGACAGCAACAACTCGTTCGCGGCGCTGGCGCGCTGATGGAGGTGATGGAGCTGCTGCACGGCAACCTGGAGGCATCGCTGAGCAGGTTGCGTCCGCGTCGTGCTCTCCCAAAGCAGCATGCATGACCATCAGCCAGATCCATGAACCCACCCAAATCCACCCAATCCAAATCCAGCTAATTCATATATTAATGGGTGGGTCAAAAATCCACCCAAACCCATCTAAACCCACCCATGCACAACCTTAGTGGTGAGGGCGAGCCTCGAGGTCACGAACACGGAGCTTGGCGACTTGTCCGGTGTTGTGGACGCCGTCTGCAACGACCTTCAAGTGGAGCAGTCGGAGGGAACCAACACGCCGATCGCCCGCGCTTCTCGAATCCCGGAATGGGTGCGGCCTTCCGTGTTGGGATGAGCCGTGCAACATTTATACCTCTAAATAAATTTATTAAAAAACTAGAGTCAAAGATCTTTCTAATACTAATTATGTAATATAAATATTAATATTTTTTAATATATAATTGTTGGCAGCATATTCTTGGGAAGCGTAAGTGATAATTAAAAAGGGACGGAGGGAGTATTTGACAAATATTGTTCAATTTTTTTAGGGAACATGAGGGATAAATATTGTTTAATCATTGGCTAATTAGGCTCAAAAAATTAGTATATATGTAATTAATTATTTATTTTACTAATATTAATTAATGCTCTATATATATGACACAATATTCGATATGATGAGCAAAGTAAACGAGGCCTTTTGGCGGTTGCCTATTCCCAGGACGATGATGTCAATGACCAGTGATTTGCGTGCTCCCATGCGCGCGTGATAATTCTACCTAATATATTTATCATTCTATTTGATAAATGAAATAATCTCAACATATACATGAAATATATACATGACTATGAATAGATATAACAAAGACATAATATTTGATCAGGGCACATTACATTGATATATAATATGGGTTGATATAAACACACATGTTACATGAAGCATTTGTTGTTAATAAACCAACAAAGACAGACTATTGTTCCTCATAAGGTAGCACGTGGACACAAGAATTTACATGTCTCTCGTGTATCTCTAGAGCTGTTGAAGGTTTGTTTACACTAAAACCATGATTGCTCAGTTAAGTCCTAAAAAAATTCAGGTCTTGTATATCAATCTATAGATAATAGGCGATGCATTATGATATCAGGTAGAATATAAATTTTAGTGTCCTTAGCACCAGTGTTCTTATGAACTTCAGGTCTTATATATGATAAGCTAAGCCAAGCCATTACAAGTGGTCTGCTGTTATCAACCCAACACAGCAACGGTGAAGCATACAAGGGTAAAAATGTTAATCTACTAAACAGAAAGTGAGTGCCTTGCATTAACCCTGGTAAAAGAGCTAAACATCAGCTCTGAATATTTATGCTAAGAGTGAGCCATATACCTGTGAGGATTCCAAGATGCATGGTCTCTACATTGGATAGCACTTGTTTAAGGAGTACATATGAAGAAGGAAGATTGGCAAAGAAGCAAAGTTGAAGTAGGATAAAAAGCTTTAATCTAGGATAACCAGTAGCGCCAAAAACTGAGCCATTGCCACATGCTGATTAATTCGCATATACCTCGAGAAAACCTTCCTCGTAGATTCGAAGCTTTAAAGTCAAGGGATCCTGGTCAGATATCATAAATATAAAATTAGCAATAGGATGATAGTATACATGTTTATCTCTATGCATGATCCAATTTCTATGGTTTAGATAGCCATATATCTCTAGAAAACAAACTATAACAAGGAATGAAAACAAAGCAAGCACTTAATTTGGTACCACACTATGCAAAAACTTGAACAGGAGCAATAATCAAATAGACCAAAATATGTCGATATAGCTAATTTTGTCAATATGGAGAGTATAATAAATTGTAATATGATAGACGAAGAATCCAAAATATAGAAAGGCTAATAATTTACTCCAAAAAAATAGATGTATGAATATATATTTTACACAGCTATTGGACCAGCATTCTATTTTTTTTGTTAACCTGCAGTAACTAATTTTCTATTAGACCACCATCTTATGTTGAATTTACTAATAATTTGATATTTGCATTGGTGAAAGGGAAACAACTTACAATGACATGGACTACAAACAACTGATCTGATAAACCTAGAACCAGCAGTCCTGCATTCCTGCTCATGGTGTAATAAAGCCCTGATTTAGCTCATGGTGTGAAGCTGATTCCAAAACAAAATTTCTGCATGGTGCACAAATATAATACTGAGACCAGATTTAGAGGCAAATGATACTATTGTTGAAAACATGTATCTACAAGAGCAAATTCATTGGCAAATTTTGAGGTCCTGGTGGTGTCATATGCTCTCATCTTCCACCCTATCTAGTCATTATAGACCAAATCGACCAAAGAAAGAGGAGAAATCTGACCTGACATATGAGCAGGCTTGCTCTTGATGCGGTTAGAGTAAAGGGGCATTGAATCAAACACCTTATAGGCTATAGCCTTTGTTCATGTACTTCACTATAATAGATAAGATCATAAAAGGCTAAGTACACTAAATACTGATAATTACTCTTGAAGCTCAGAGAAGATACTAGATATGTCAGGTTATATAAAGAAAATAAAACTGATGAACCTTCATATGAAATGCATGTAAATAATCAGGCATAACATGGGCACATGTAAATAAAGGCAAGAAAGTTTAATGAGAAGCACCAGCACTACACACCTACACCATGCATATTCAGAGATGTAGGTTGCACCTAGAGACAATTAGAAATAGGCTTAGAGACAAACATGATGCAGCTGGCACTTAAAACACCATTTCGGTTTCCTTCTTGTACAATGCAGTGTGCTACTAATTTCCATAATACTATGTTAGGAAATTTCCACAAGCTTGACGATCTTGAGCACAACATCTTGAGAATTAGAGGCAGCACATGCCTTTAATTAAAAGAGATATAGGTTTAGTAAACTACATGAGTCAGTAATCTTTCAAGGGATAAGGGATATATATAATATAAGTAACTCCAAAATATTCACACAACATATACAGAAGTAACCATCAAGCTTGAATATGAACTGAACTTCAATAGCTTGTGACCATTCTGGACATACAAAATAGAAGAATGGAAGAGTGTTGTGAGCACCCTGCATCACAAAATTAGGAAAAAATACAGAAGAACAAAGTTAAAGCTGAATGGTAACAACTACTGCGTATAACCTTGTTAATAGGATATTCAGGTAGGGTTAGATCCTGGTACTCAAATAGGCCAAAAGAGTACCCACATGAGTCCCAATTTTTTTGGTGGAATTCCGGTGTATCTTTTGGTTGGAAAGAATAATCTGTAAGGCAAAGCATTGCAGTGGTATATACCTTGGCTATTCTGGAGATCAGTTTAACTCCTTGTTCGACGTCTGCACACTATGAGCATGGAGCAACTCTATTGATCACTAAATCCAACTAATAAAGCAATGAAGAGTGAATCAGTAAAGCTAATTACAGGATATCATAAATTAAACAAATTTTTTAACAACTGAATGTCATTTTTTATCTTAAAGTTATTTAGTCGAAAAGGGTAAAGAAGCAAGCATTCCATCGAACACATGGTATGCAACTCTTTTACAGTCATTTGTGTCTCACTGCAAAGATAAGATGGCATGGTGATCTCAACGCAGGACTAAGGTATTGCACAGTTCCATCAGAGAGGATCAAATGTGTACAGATATGTGGCACCTCAGAGAAGAAAATAATCCGTACCTGCTGTGAAGCTTTCTGCCCTGGGCCAGTACCCATGTCATCCATGTGTGTGAGGATAGGGAAGGAGAAGGCTGTCGAGAACATTTTTTACTTTATATCTAGCAGATTGGCAGCTGCATATCTTGTGGGAAAACAATGGAATGAACTGGCAAAATAAGAAGAGGAAAAGTGCAGCATACCTGTTGCTGAGGCTGGAGGAGGACTAACGCTAGTGCAGTTGCGCGTGAGGGGGCATTGGAGCAGGGGTTGTTACTGCATGCTGCACGAGGGTGAGGCACGGCGTTATGAACTCATAATTCTATACAGAGATGGGAAATTTGTAAATCAGATCAAACAAAGTTAGGTTTTGGAAACCTTTTCACCTTGCAACGAAGAAGAGAAGGGAGACGGTTGCGGGGATTTTGCAAATGTACTGCTGCACCACCGAATTGGGAGCCTCGTGCGCCATCGCACTGGAGTCTTGTGCCCACCTGTAGCTGCTTGAACAACGCGTGAGTGAAAGAGAGGGAGTAGTAAATAAAGGAGGAAGAGAACGTCGCGAGGCTCACCGTTGCGCTGCTGTATCTGTGTCGCTGCAGCGCTAGGCCACTGAATCTGCGCCACCGTCGCGCTGCGAGGCCACCCATGCCTGGCTTACCCCTACTAGCGCCGACGTGCCTGGAGGCCTGCAGTGGGGTCTCCCTCGCCAGGGGCCTGTTGCGCAGTCACCCTCTTGTGCCAGGCTGTCGTCGCAGAGACGCCCCGCTTCGAGAGAGGAAGGGAGGGAGCTGCTGCCACGTCGAGACCCACTCGTGGTGCGGCGCCGAGGGCCTCTCTCATCCACGCTGCCGCTGCATCAGGAGGACCCCTGGGCCATGTGGTTGCCGATCCGAGGCCTGACCGTTCCACGGCCGTCGTGACAGGGCGCTGCTGGATCTAAGGCGCCGCCGAACCAGGAGTCCACCCACGCTGGGGTTGCTGCGGCAGAGCTCCTCCGTGCCAAGCCACAACTTTTCTACCGTCCCGTGCCGCGCTCGCCCCGTGCCACCTGTGCTCGCTACGCACCGCCGCCCCATGCCAGGCCGACCCGTCGCCGCCATCCCAGGTGGCGTGTCCAGGGCGGCGCTCGCCCACTCGCCCCGCGCCGCCTGTGCTCGCTCCGCGCCGCCGCGCCACTGCCCGATGCCAGGCCGTCCCGTCGCTGCCATCCCGGGTGGCGCGTCCCGGGCGGAGCTCGCCCCGCGATGCGCGTCATGGCCGCTCTCGCCCTGCGCCGCGCGCCTCCTGGCCCGCTCGCCCTGCGCTGCCGCGCCGCATTTGCTTGGGCCCGCCATAGCCGCCGCCCAGAGAGGAGGGAGTGTGAGAGAGCTAGGGTTGGACCGTATATATATTTAGCATGGAGAGGCCGCAGAGCCAACAGGAACCACCCATCAAGAAAATAGACGGTCAACACCAAACCGGATGATGTGGATGCTGTGAGAGCACGCAGTGGCCACAACAAATTTACTCTTTAAATTTCTCGGTGCTCCGTGGCTACCGATTCAGCCGCATTCTGACGACTTGGCGGACGTTCTAGTTGATTTGGATTTTCCTGTAAGTAATTGTCATGCTGTAATAATCGCTTTGCAAGGTTGTTTTTGTCTTCGGCGCTGGTCTGATAGCGCGGTGGTAGCGTTGTCGTCTAAACCTTTTCCTTTCGGCAATGGTTCAGTATGACAGTATGTTTTGTTAAAACTTCGAAGTGGAGCTGTTAGGCCTGGATAGCACCCCATTGTTTGCGGGCTGTCTTGTTAGGAGGCGTTTGGTTGCCTGCACCACACCATACATGGCTCGCCGCATGTAGCCTGCCAGCGTTTGGTTGCTTGCTCAAGCCGCAGGGCCAGCTGCTGCCATGCAGCCGTACAACACGAGCCAGGCTCGCGGGAACGCCCAAATTGAACATTCCTGGCGGGCCTGGCTGGCCGAATGCGGGTGTTTCTCTATTAATTACTTTATTAGAGTGTAATTATTATATATTAAGTGATATTAGTATAATTTAAAGAAGATTAAGATATATTAAGATAAATAAGAACTGTTAGAGTGTAATTATGTAACATAAATATCATCTTGATGATTATTTAATAATTTTTATCTTATGTAATATTTATTTACGCGGTCAACCAAATAACATCTCTTCTCATACAGGCTAGGCGGAACCAACCAAACAAAGCTAGTTGTATGGCACCGGCCTGGCTCCAATCAGCCTAGCTCCCTAATACCAGCCAGGCTCTGGAGAAACACGAACTAAACAGACCTTTAGTTTCTATCTAGTTATATTCAGGACCTTTTTGGGAGTAGCTGCCACAATATCTGGATCCTGGTCTGTACTCTTCCAAAATGCTATTGTATTTCCGTTGTGATCAATGGAAATGGTTTACCCGTTTGGAAAAGAAAAATTGGTTGAACTATGTTGGGCCTTAACGCCTGGTTAAGTTGTAATAACTTTAAACAGGTTCGGCCTTAGTGCTCCTGGGCTAAAGCTGCCTCATCACGATTGTTCATTAACTCAAAGGATCAAAGAGTGGCCGCAGTGCCGTAAGAGAAACGCCTTTGTGCGAGAGTTAGCTTCCTCTGCCGACGCCCCTTCTTGCCCCTTCCGCCGCTGTTGACGATAGATAACTCTAATTTTTAACCATCTATAAGATATGAAAAATGGCCTAAACATAAATATCATCTAGTTGTAGGGGTTACACTAACAGAATTCCACGAGTTTTTGTGATTGTCTATTTCTGCAGGGGGTTATCAGAAAAGAATCAAAAGAGGTCCACATATCGGATTTACATAAAGAGAATACCACATCCAGTAACTCAAGAATACTCTAGAAGACTCGAGGAGGCACCCCTGTGTAGCTGGGCCCACCTGGTAGCCAGGCATGGGTGGGCGCCCAAGCCATGTGGGCGGCCGTCCGGCTAGCTCAACCAATCACATTCGACCTCACGGATCCTGCCTCCACCGATCTTGAGGATCAATATGAAGCGTTCATTTAGGTCGGTTTGATCCGAGGGCTGTGGTGCATCCTAGGGGGCTATATAAGCAAGGCCCCTGGCCCTAGGAGAAACCCGAATTCATTATTCATTCTTCATCATGGAGATGTAGAGGCGTCCCTCGAAATGATGATCTCTCATCTCTAGAGAATTAGGGCTAGACATTCCAATGTAATAGATTAGTTCTAGTTGAGAGTTAGGGAGAGCGGAGCTACGCTCTGGTTCTAGAGAAGTCTTCAGGGATTTGGTATGTCTTTGTATCTACCCTTTGCAAGACTTATGCTTTAATATATTTATCTTCTCTATGTACTTCTATGCCTTTCATTCGATTGCTTAGTATAGTTGTTATACCTTAGTATGGGATCTCCGCTCGCATCGAGTGCTCTAGTTTTCATGAGATTAGAGTAGTAATTGATAGTGTAGACATGGTGTCTAGACTAGAGGTTACCTAAGATTGCACCCAATCCTGAGGATTGTTGTGGTAGCCCCAGGACCGTGACAGTCCTGATGCCCGACGTATTCCACCTCGTTCCTAGCCCCCTTCTCATCCCTTTCCGTGGCTAGTGCTCTGGTGTCCCAAAGTGCTATTATATGATTGCTATATCTATCCATCCCTTATTAGTTTAGAACCCAAGTACTAGAGAAGAATATAGGAACCTTGATCTCTCCCGTTGTCCTCTCACTTTATCTAGCTACTCATTTATCATAGAATTCTCATGTGTGTGCTTTCATTCATATATCCTATCATTTATCATTTACCCCTACTTTAGTCTAGTAGGTTTACTAAGTTAGTAGATACATGATGGTGAATTATCAGATTTTTTAACCCATGCTTCCCTGTAGTGAAATATAAATAACGATACCTGGATACTCCCGGTAAAATTCTACAATGCTATTTTTCTGTGCGCTTGCGGAATACTTTATATTTTAGTTGTACTTAATTTATACCAACAAGCATTTTTGGCACCGTTGCCAGGGAAGCATTTGGCGTAAAGATTTTGATAATGATCTTGATGTCTGCTAATTTAGTGTATCACTAGCTTTAGTAGAATTACCCCTTGTTCTGTTGAGTTGTGGAATAGACAGGACAAAAGAAGTTGTTTCGACCTTCCGACAAGATTCCACAGGAAAAAGAAGACAGCTTGACAAACCCAGGGTGCCGCAGCATTCAACATTCATCAACATTGGAACCCTGCCATCTCACAGGTATTTGTATACATATATATAGTTCTAACCATGTGTAGATTGGAGAAAAGGTCGTCGACACAATAATTCAACTCATATCTCAAGTGACGAAGATTGAAGATGCACTACACACAACCATCATGTAGTCATGGTAAGTGTGATCAAGAAAGATGAGACAGTCTTGCTCATGGACTTTAAATTTATGAGTAGTTATCTTTTGAATTCTTGCATCACATTGCATGTTGCTTTCAATAATCCATGTGCTCCATTTAGATTAAGTTCAGTCCCATGCATCCTCTACACTTTGTTTACTTTATGTTTTCTCAAATTCATGGCATGTTTAGTAAGTTGCATTTATGTCGCCTGCATCTTAACAAAAAAAATCCTCACCATGATCATGCTCTTTCATCTCTAATTAAGTAAATCTCTATAATGCTTTCATCTTACCTTTGTTTGCTAAAGCATGCTTTGGTTTGGAAGTACTCAAAATACTTCCATTAGCTTTTAAATTAAGCGTGTGCTTAGGTTAAATGGCCTTTCTTAATAAAATTAGACATGGAGTCTAGTTTGGTTATTGAATTGAAATTGTGCTTCAGTAGATATTGGTTATTTTGTTGGACTAACCCCTGCAGAAAAGTCTCAAATCCAATTCGGGTAAGTCGAGAGATGAACTCAATTAAGAGATGAAGCAAGGATATGATGGACTCCAACAACTCTATGCAAAAGACACAGCTCCCATCCATCATCAGTGGAAGAACTGTAAGTATCGAAGACCACTCACTTTGTCTTCTGCTGCAAGTTACCTTTACCTTGAACTATGCTAGAATGCAGTAAACAAATAAAAACATTGTTGTGAAAATTTGATGAAATATATGCTAAAGTAGTCCTAAAAACCATCCCTTCATTAGCATAGATGAAATCATATAAATTATGGATAACCCATATTTAGAAATTATTGCAATCCTTCGGGTATGTGTCCACTAACATTTTGCATGAAAAATGAATATAAGCTATGTCTGTTCATGGCTTGGTATGAACCTGCCAAGACACCACTTTAAGTAATGGAATAAAAAGGAGATGAGTGCCCTACAGAAGATTTACATCGAGAGCACTCACCCAAAGAAAGTGGATGAACAATGTGACTAGCCATGAGGAAAGTGAAGACATCATAACATTGAGTCTTGCTAAAACTCAAGCTAGGATGCCAATGAGAAGCAGGGTGCAACTCACCTCATATTAGCCAATCAGAGACCTGCTCTCATTATCTTTGAAGACACTATCTTGCACGTCGACAACAAAGACAAGGATGGCATTCCAATATGTCATGCATCCTTGTGTCAACATATATCGATCAATGGTGGATTGTCAACTCAGATCTAAAGGACCAGGAAACCATGATTGCAAGATGATGTTCTTGTGTCATTGGAGATGAAGCTTTCTCAAGGAAGTTCCTCCCTTGACCATCAAGACGGCTAGCGTATCATTTAATAGAACAACTCATCGCCATGCCGCTAGATGATAAAGATCAAGGAGGAACTCAAGTCTACATCTCCAATGAATAATAGCTCATCAACCAATACTCAAGAAAATCAAGAAAGTTTGAGGAAAGAAGAGTGTGCAACTGTCCGCATGCTCATCTCTTGGATTAGATAGTCCAAAGAAAAGCAGAATGCAAGGGAGAGGTCTTTGCTCATGGGATCTAAACTCAAGAGTCCTCTCCAACAGCGTCAAATGGCAAAAAAGTTCAAGCTTGGGGGAGGAAGGTTGATGATTCTTCTAAAGATAATCCAACAATGCCCTTCCTCCTCTGACGCCCTCATCACTCTAGCACGCTGGTTTGCAATCCCTCTACTCATTCTTACTTTCTACAAGTTTGAATGATTCTTATTCCATAAATGCAAATCAAACTTAAGACAAAATAAAATCAATCCTTCAGAGAAGAAGTAATGGTGATTAAATCTTCTATGCTAATTTACAAACCAATTTTTCTATAGCATAGGAAGTGGCCTTTAGCTTTATCACAACTCTACCCTTGTCATTGTTTGTACATTCCTTCGGGTATGTGTTGTCCACTAATCCTTTGCAAAACAAACAAAGAGTGAAGCAAAAGGTCTAGATAATTCAAAAAAAAGAGGAAGGAGAAAGAATGAGTGCAAATCTAGAAGACAAGGTGCTTATGAACAAGTCAATGTGAGAGGTGAACCGAGCAAGGCAAGCTTCAAGAAGAAGGAAAGGACCACCAAAAGTTATCTACCCTTCATCACATGGTGTCATCATGCTCCAATGGTAAAGGTAATAACTCAAGGTAAGTGGTCATTATTTAAAAAGCTTTCCTTGGCTCTGGTATTCACATAAAGGAACAATCATGTTAGAGTTACAACTTGCTTGATTCAATCTGTCTAACTCAACATGTCTTGTTTCTTAAGCTTGTTCATAAAATCACTCTCTTGATTTCATAGTCAAAGTCAAATGAGCTAAATGTGTCATCTTTGGGAGATGGTTGTCTTAATCATGAAACTGTTTGATACATAATGTAAAGTTGACAATCTTCCATAGCTTATGTAATTCCATTCTTGTTGCTAAAATGTTTGAATGCTACATTCATGCTCCTTCTATCCTGTCACCCTTGTTATAAGAATAACAATGTGCTTTAATCTTAAAGGTTAGAGAAGAATAAATCAGGTTATGATTCTGTTGGTGTTTTTCCACCAACAGGACACATGCACTTGATCTCTACCTTGTCTTTACAAGCAGGACACACTTCAAGCAAAGAACGTGGGTGACGCCATCCTTAGAATTACCATCTCAATAGGTTCTCTTAACAAGGCCTCCACATTTGGGATCAGATAATGCACCTAAAGAGTGGACATGAAGTCTTGTTTGAAGGACTTAAATCATCGAACCCTCACCAAGGAGGTAAACTTGGTAGTATCCATATTTCCCCTTTTAGCATTGTATAAGTTTTTCTTTTAGAATATTTACTTTGTTACATCTGCATTAGAAAATAAAAAATGTTATTGCATCCAAAAAATTGTTAAAGCCCCATGTGAGTAATTATGTGGCGTGCAACAACCCACTGAGATATTCATCGTGGTGGCATAAAAATAAATATGCATTCATCTCGTTGCATTGACCCTTGCATCATATAAAGTATGAAAGATTGCAAAAATTTTTGAAGAGAGATCCTGATAAAGTAGGGGGTTCTAGATGCTCAAGGCTTAAAGGTTTATCACTAATACTTAAGCAGTTCCATAAGCTTTGTTGTCTATTTGAGCTTCATAGGATTTGAAGGATCAAAAAGAGCTGACAAGCAAGTGGATGTTCTGTCCGTAGTCGGAGTGCTATCTTAACAGTTACCATCATTGACACTCCACGAGAGGAAGTACAACTCCACTGCCAATCTACTACACTTCAAGATTGAACGACTATGTCAACAACCAGCTTGGGGAGGGCATCCCCTGTGTATTCAGCTAAGTATTTTTTTCCCTCTACAGTTATTAGATTGAGTCTGCTTTATTTAAAAAACAATAAAAAGATGCATAACCTTAAAACCAAACAAAGATTTCTTTTTATTTTATGTGTGATCTTTAATTTTGAAATAAAATAAAAAGTGAGAGTGCGCAAAGGTTTGCCTGCTAATAAAATAAACTCTGAAGATAATCTCTTTACATGGAAATGATAAATAGTTGCTCTGCTGTAATTTCTTTCAAGTACCTAGTTTTCAACCTCGAATTCTTCCGAGTTTTGGATAAAATTGTTTTGGCCTAAATTTGCTCTGAACTTGAAACTATGCTTGATCTAAGTCTAGATAATTGATGGATATAATATGAGAAGGTCTGAGCTGCTATTTATCTTGTTCCTAGTGACACTAGAGTTCTGGAGATTTGTCTTTTGAAAAACATAAAAATGCTACATGATGAATTCCTGTATGACGAGAGCTTAAATTCCTACCATAGCCATATGCATGTTTGCTAGAATAGAAAAACTTTCACATTTATTTACTGCTTGCGTGCATTGAGTTTGGTCCAGCTGTGTTGACCCTTAGGAGCTTTTCATGCGGTTAAAATCAAGATTTCACACACGCTGTGCATCCCTGCTACTTCTACCCTGAAGTACGCACCACCATATCACCTAATTAGACTCATTCCAAAAATGTTCTACACCTACACTGGGAGTGAACACTAAAAATATTTCCTATAGGTTTTCCTTGTCTGCTACCCTAAGTTTCAAAATAAATGCTCCAAGTTTTTATCCTTTTTTTATCCTCTCAAAAGTTCCAATTATATCAGAGAGTGGGCTATTTCAAAATATATATATATAAGTGATGAAAAAAAGAAAAAAAGAGTGAAAAAAAGTGTGATGAGAAAAAATATATATATAGCCAAGCCCTAGATTTCCAATTCTTTAAAGTTCCAAGTTGAGAGAAGTTACCCTTTATAAAGGAGCATTGTAGAATTAAGCTTTCACCCCTTCTACCTACCACCAATATTCTCTACCATTTATTCATTTGAAACCACACATGCACATCATGATTTGATTGTATGACGAGTTCCTCTGGATCCATGGTTGGATTAGGCAACATATGTATTGCAAGTATGTATGAGCTGTTTCTTTCCCACCTATGAACTCCACATAATTTTATTAGTTATAGGGTGAGAGAGATGAGGCACAATGTTACTCTTCCTTATTCCAAAAATATCACATATTCTGAGAGAAGAGAAAACACCATTGTTGCCTTGGTGAGGATCCACAAATACCACATATGAGAGACCTGAGAGAGTCATACAAAGGAATCTTTGAGTTTTATTTTGAAAAATTACAAAAACTCTAGAATGAAGGTTGATCGAAGAACTCGAGACATAGTGCTTGACTTGATCGTTCTGTCTTTCAATTGCTCAAGACCCAAGTGAAAGCTATAAGCTCCATGGTTGAAGATAATATGGGCAAGTTTGAAAGTCAATATGGTTGACTCTAATCCGAAGGAGAGTTCTTGTTTAAACGCATGTGTATTTTTGAGGCATGAAAGTATTGTAGCAACTCCTGATCCATCACTGAGTTTATCTTTGCTCAGGGACGAGCAAAAGGTAAGTTTAGGGGAGTTTGTTGATGGTAGATAACTCCAATTTTTAACCATCAACGAGATATGAAAAAGGACCTAAACATAAATACCATCTAGTTATAGGGGTTACACTAACAGAATTCACGAGTTTTGGTGATTGTCTATTTTTACAGGGGGTTATCAGAAAAGAACCAAAAGAGGTCCACATGTCGTATTTACATAGAGAGAATACCACGTCCAGTAACTCAAGAATACTCTAGAGACTCGAGGAGGCACCCCTGTGTAGCTCGGCCCACCTGGTAGCCAGGCATGGGTGGGCGCCCAAGCCATGTGGGCGGCCGCCCGGCTAGCTCAACCAATCACATTCGACCTCACGGATCCTGCCTCCACCGATCTTGAGGATCAATATGAAGCGTTCATTTAGGTCGGTTTGATCCGAGGGCTGTGGTGCATCCTAGGAGGCTATATAAGCAAGGCCCCTGGCCCTAGGAGAAACCCGAATTCATTATTCATTCTTCATCATGGAGATGTAGAGGCGTCCCTCGAAAGGATGATCTCTCATCTCTAGAGAATGAGGGCTAGACATTCCAATGTAATAGATTAGTTCTAGTTGAGAGTTAGGGAGAGCGGAGCTACGCTCCGGTTCTGGAGAAGTCTTCAGGGATTTGGTATGTCTTTGTATCTACTCTTTGCAAGACTTATGCTTTAATATATTTATCTTCTCTATGTACTTCTATGCCTTTTATTCGATTGCTTAGTATAGTTGTTATACCTTAGCATGGGATCTCCGCCCGCATCGAGTGCTCTAGTTTTCATGAGATTAGAGTAGTAATTGATAGTGTAGACATGGTGTTTAGACTAGAGGTTACCTGAGATTGCACCCAATCCTACGGATTGTTGTGGTAGCCCCAGGATCATGACAGTCCTGATGGCCGACGTATTCCACCTCGTTCGGGTTGGTGTTGTAGGACCGTAGTCGGACCTTCCTAGCACCCTTCTCATCCCTTTCCGTGGCTAGTGCTCTGGTGTCCCAAAGTTCTATTGTGTGATCGCTATATCTATCTATCCCCTATTAGTTTAGAACCCAAGTACTAAAGAAGAATATAGGAACCTTGATCTCTTCTATTGTCATCTCACTTTAGCTAGCTACTCATTTATCATAGAATTCTCATGTGTGTGCTTTCATTCATATATCTTATTATTTATTATTTACTCCTACTTTAGTCTAGTTAGTTTACTATGTTAGTAGATACATGATGATAAATTATCATATTCTTTAACTTATGTTTTTCTATGGTGAAATATAAATAATATTTTCTGATAATATTTTGTGTGCGCTCGCAGAATACTTCGCGCTTAATTTATACCAACAGCCGCGCCCCTTCTAGCCCCCTCCGCCGCCGCCCCTCCGACCTTCCTCCACCGCCGGCCCCCTGGCTCTCCGGCGGTGGTAGTGCAGGAGGGCCGGTTCCCATCTTCCTCCTTTCCCGTTTTCCTCTCTCTTCCTCTTGTTAAATTCCTACCAAATAAAGGTCTAGATGGCCAGCATAAGTAGTTCAATCCATGGAGATGAAGCTATCGGAGCAGATTGGAGACAAGAAGTGGTGGCGGATGTGCTCGATCAAAGGCAGAAACGAGCGCCTGCAAGTTCCATATCAGTGGCCGAGCTATCGCTGGCCATAACCGTCCGGGCGGAGGTCGATTTGAGCACTGCTACTACTGTGGCCTGCTTCCTGTGTTCCGGCGGCAGAGGTTGGGGATGGGCCGCCCCGTGTGCCGGTGTGCGCGCCCGCCTACCCGGCTCGCCGAAGTTGTTGAAGCTGCCGATGGTGGAGGTGCAGGCTGCGCTGCCCCGTGCGCGCGCCCGCATGCACAACTCGCCGGAGCTGCTCTTGAAGTCGCCGGTGGAGGAAGCGGGGGTTGGGTCGCCCCGTGCGCGCGCCCAGATCGTCGAAGATACTGCTCAAGCCGCCGGAGAAGGTGGGGGCTGGGCCGTCCCGTGCGCGCGGATGCCTGTGCTGCTCGCCGGAGTTGCTGTTCAAGCCGTTGGTGACTCCGGCGACAGTCTCACCGGCGGGTTCTCGGAGGTTCCGATGGATGCGGCTGCAGACCAGGCCGTGTCTCCCTGTTCTCATTGGTGGGGCCCAACAACTACTCCGTGGGGCCCACCAAGTCAACGTGGCAGTCATGCGCAGTCATGCAAGAGGGCTCAATGCGCCAAGGACTTCATGCCCATCCACGACCTCATATTCGGGCCCACCGCATGCCTTCTCCATTACGCTTCATCTTCCTTTTCTTTTATATGGTTTTATTTTCTTTTAGGTCTTAGTTCGGTTAGGCACATACATGGCCGCTAGTCGTCAGCTGGACAGAGATGTTTGTTCTCTCTATCTATTTCTTTTTAGGGCCTGTGTTGTGTTTTCTCTGCAGCCTCAAGTTCTAGAGATCCTAATTCCAATTAGATAGCTATTTTTTCGGTGCTGGATCGACGAATCAACCTCTATTTGGGTTTTTGGAATGAGCTTTTTTTACCTTCGACAATGAGATCAACATCATCCTTCGGTTGTCAGACCGCTTCTTTTTCAATGGCTCATCCGACTCTATTTTCACCGTTGCAGTGCGTGGTTAATCCATCTGGATGCACGTGTCTTTTGACGTCCCTGCGTATACCCCTCACCTGTAGAAACGTACTCCCACACACCCTAGTCGACGTTGTTGTCTATTTTTTCAGTCGAGGAACCTTAACGTATCAAGGTCTTTTTTTAAGACCTTCTTGTAACAGGACTGCTTTATTAATATATAATATATACTCTCACACAGCCTAGTCGACGTTGTTGTTGTCTGTTTTTTCAGTCGAAGGACCTCAATGTATCAAGGTCTTTTTTTAAGACCTCCTTGTAATAGGGCTGCTTTATTAATATATAATATATACGCAGTTGTAAAAAAAAAGCTGCCTTTTCATTTGTTGTTGCTTGGTCTGGTTGGTGTGCAGCCAAAGATGTTTGCTGCCCTTTTTTAGTTTTTGTTAAAGTGAACTGTCCAAGTAATTCGTGCCAACTGTGCTAGTGCATTATTTCAATATATAGGTATTGAAAATGTAAAAAAAAAAAGGTTGGCAAGAGGGGTTAGTGAGCGAGGCCAGAGCAGCCCACAGGAAGGGCCCTTCGCGTGGATTACCCGAGGAGAAACTTTAGAATTTTTTTTATTTTTAATTTTTTTTTAAAAAAAATTTACAAAAATAGTCTGCGGTTTCAAAAAATGACAGAACTAGTCGCCTACAGTGGGCGTTTTTTAAAAAACGCCCACTATCTGGGCGTTTTTTGTGACGTGGCAAACGTCCGGCCGGCGCCGGTGC